>BDJD01001192.1:59079-70570 GCA_002564525.1 Rosa multiflora | reverse complement strand
TATTGAGGGTCAGTAGCTTTAGTTTTGTGTTTATGGTACTTTCTTATTGGATTGGTGGTGTTGTGTAATGCTTTAGTTTTGGGTTTATGGTACTTTCTTATTGGATTAGGATGAAGCTAATGAAAGCAATGCTGAAGTGAGCAAACGCGAGAAGGCCAGGCTAGTATACTACTGAGGGCCAGTACACTATTGCGGATCAGTACACTACTGAGGGTCAGTATACTACTGGGGCTAGTATACTGCTGGGGGTCACATACTACTAATCCTCAGTACACTACTGCTTGTATGTGGAAGCAGCAAAGCTAGAGATAAATGATAGTGTCCAAGTTTCATATTGTAATATGTACAAATAGTTTTTGGAATTATTAAATAAATGAGTTGTTTTGAAGAAAAACAAAGATGGAACATAGAGATATTCTTTTTTCATAATGTTACTGACATTCAGCAGTGTTAATTCACATTATCCAAATCACAAGGGCAGTTTCGTAATTTACTTGTCAGTAGAAATAATAGCAAATTACCACTACCTACACTTTTAGCCCATAAATTACCATCAACAAACTTGTTTTTTTTTTTAATTCTCATATGCTAGTGTGCAAGGCCCATGTGCAAGGTATTATCCCTTGCAGTCAGATTCCTTCCATTTTTTAATTATTTCTACTGACAAGTAAATTACGAAACTGCTCTTGTGATTTGGATAATGTGAATTAACACTGCTGAATGTCAGTAACATTATGAAAAAAGAATATCTCTACGTTCCAACTTTGTTTTTCTTCAAAACAACTCTCATTTATTTAATAATTCCAAAAACTATTTGTACATATTACAATATGAAACTTGGACACTATCATTTATCTCTGGCTTTGCTGCTTCCACATACAAGTAGTAGTGTACTGAGGATTAGTAGTATGTGACCCCTAGCAGTATACTAGCCCCAGTAGTATACTGACCCTCAATAGTGTACTGATCCGCAGTAGTGTATTGGCCCTCAGTAGTATACTAGCCTGGCCTTCTCGCGTTTGCTCACTTCAGCATTGCTTTCATTAGCTCCATCCTAATCCAATAAGAAAGTACCATAAACCCAAAACTAAAGCATTACACAACATCACCAATCCAATAAGAAAGTACCATAAACACAAAACTAAAACTACTGACCCTCAATACAAAACTGAGAATCCACCAAATACAGGGAAGAAAAATTGAAAATCAATTTTATTCAGCACCAATTATTTGGTCATACTTTCAGATTAAAAAAACAGTGAAATAGCTTACCCATGCCAAAACTTGTGACAACATGAGGATAAAGGTACTGACCCTCAGAATTTCTCAACCAAATCTGGATTAGCAGCCTTGCTTCGCCGGATTCGCAGCCTCTCTTCGCTGGATTCGCAGCCTCCCTTCGTCGGATTCGCAGCCTCAGTTAGCCGGTTGCTTTGCAGCCTCGGTTCGCCGAATTCGCCGCCTCACTTTGCCAGCTTCGCAGCCTTGCTTCGCCTGATTCTCAGCCTCCCTTCGCCGGATTCGCAGCCTCAGTTCGCAGGTTACTTTGCAACCTCGGTTTGTTGGATTCGCCTCCTCACTTCGCCGGCTTCGCAGCCTCGCTTCGCCGCTCACTGGGCCGGTTGATTCGTTGCCTAGCTTCGCCGGAGCTTCATCGCCTAGCTTCGCAGCCTCCCTTGGCCGGCTGCTTCGTCTCCTAGCTTCGCCGGAGCTTCGTCGCCTAGCTTCGCAGCCTTGCTTGGCAGACTGCTTCGCTGCTCGCTTGGCCGGCTGCTTCGTCAGAGCTTGGCGGGCTGCTTCGTCACCTAGCTTCGCCTGAGCCTTAGATCAATTTAGGGAGGATCTAGATTTGGGGACGGTTTTGATTTTGGGATCTGGATTTTGGGACTGTTTGGATTTTGGATATGTTCTGATTTTGGGAGAGTGGCATGTTTGGTAATTTTTGTAATATTTGAGTGTTTTTCTTTTGGATGGGCTAACAGGCTGTTGCAATTGTTGGCCGCATGGGATATTAGTTTTAGACTCTGCTATTGGTAAATAATAGTGCTATTTTGTAGTTATTGGTAAAAAGCTCATTAAGAATTGGCTAGTGACAATATTGCCTACTTGGAGAATTCTTTTTTATTTTGGGTAGACTACTTCTACAGTAGCAACAAAGAAGAACACAATACTTTGAATCTTTCCGGTTTACAACTATACCAATTTACTGGAATTACTTGAATCTTTTGTGTTACAATACAGGTGCAATAGAATACAATTGTGACGAATTAATCTGATGACAAAGGGTTTCTCATTCTCAGAAGATGAATGAATAAGGTACAGCTGATAGCAGTTTCAACAGACCTAACACAAGTAAAAAACTAATCCTGACCTAGAACAGAAAGAGGCAGAGGGATAAACACAAAAAGTAACCGAGACGAAGAGAAGGTATCTGACTAGGAACGGCTGCTGATACTCTGGGCCGAGGTATTTTAGGAACTTTACGGATTAAGTTCATGTGAATCCCAAGCTTCCTATTCAAGTGAAACACACTAGGATCATTCTTTGCAGGGTGTTGCATTTTCTGACCAAGAACCGCACTATCTGGATTCAAAGAACTTTGATGAGCTGAACTTGGAAGAGATTCAGAGAATAAAAGAAGAACAACGAGTAAAAGAGAGAGCGCATATTTCGTCGGAGTCATGTCTGCTTCAAGCAAAAAGTTGCTTGCTAAATGAATATGGAGGACCAACTGGCTGAGTGGATTCTTTCATTAATAGAGAGGATCGATTACTTATACAAGGTAGTAGCTCCATTGTGACCAGTGTTTCGACACGGTTGAATACATTGACCGCTATATCAAAATGGCTAGGGGACAAGATCAAGAAGATGTCAATCAGATCAAAAGAGAAAGTGTCATTCAATTTTTAACAATTATCTGAGAGTAAGAGCCTCCAAAACATGATATGCATCAGAAATATCTACGCTGAATGAAAAGTTGACCAGTTTAGCAAGAAAAGAAAGATGCCTGAGAAACCAGTAGAAATACTTCAAATACACGCAAGCGAGACTTTAATGACCAATTTCAAGCCGTCCAGTGAAAATTGTGTATACCTCATTACGTGAAAGTGACAGGTTGAGAAGGTCAAGCCACCAAGTAAGAAGATATCCTCATGTCTCAATCAGTCTATACCTAAAGAAATGTAAATATAGCTAGCCGGCACAAGAAAGGAAGAGTTTAAAGTATCGGGGACACCAGCACATAGCTCTTATCTTCCTTGAATGGCTGAGATCCAAAACACAATCAGTGTTTTTGTGATAGACTCCATTGTTTCTAAACCTTTACACATACTCTTTCAACTGGATAGATAAGTCCAAGATGTACAAGCTAAATAAAAAAAATTGGGTGACATTCCCAGGTGTTTAATATAAAATGTGATGATTTGGTCATTGGAATAGCTTATCTAAAATTTCACGTTTTGTTGTAAATAATTATGGATAAATCATGTAAATAGATGTTGAGTAATATGTGCCTATCCGTATAGATTGGTGATTGATAGAATTGTCTGTTGGAGTAAAAGACGTTGCTATTAAACGTTACCTTTTTGTGTACACCATGTACTCCTATATAAACCTCATCATAGTGAGATGAGAATACATTTTCTATTCTCTACGTCTAAACTCTCTCTCTCTCTCTCTCTCAAATTCTTTCACTATTGTTTTACAACACTTTATCAGCACGAAAAGCTCTGAAATTGCTGATCAACCAAAGGAGGAGCATCGTTCAATCTGGTTTAGGATCTGAATCACAAACAAGCTCTTGGATTGGCTGAGAAGACAACCTTCTCAGTTCTGCACAAATAAGCTGAAGATTCATCCGTTCTTCATCAAGTAATGTTTTCCAAAATCTAATTTTATATTCATGCTTATTGAGCCTATTGATTGAATATGAAAAATCACCATAATACATGAACCCTAGTTAATCCTACATGATTTATTTACTTGGTATACATATTTGTATATATATATTTGTTCATGTTTTGGATTGTTTGATTGGAAAAGATAAAAAAATTAGGATTCTTTGGCTGTAGCTATTCTAGCACTTGGTCCAGTAGCACCAATTCACCTAGAGAGCTTACCAATCATGCAAAAATAAAGTCTGCTATTTCTGGGTTCGATTCGAACCCAGCCATAGCATATACTAGCCCAGCATATTGTCCACTTTGCCATTATGGCCAGTTGGTAATTATCACCACCATTTATTATTAATACTGCAAGAAGCAAATTCAACTCCATTTAATTGGCGATTGATCAATTGATTCAATTCATGTTTTGGTTTTGATTGACATTTATCCAAAACAATTACCATAATAGTTTCACAATGTATCATTTATTACTACATTTTAATATCGTATATTACGCGAATTATGTGCTTAATTTTTGGATACACAATTTTGAATTATGCCATTATAATTCCTTATGCTAGAAGCATTATGGGCTAAATTATTACGCGATTATTACATAAACGTTATGTCAGAAGCATTTACCCAATTTATTACCTATACGAAATGCCAGAAGCATTAATGGGATTTGAACCCATTTCCATAGGTACATAACTGCCGCATTAATTTATTTACGTTACGATTTAATAACATATATTGAATTTAGTTATGTTATAATCGTGAATATTAAATGAGGCTGGGTTAGAAGCTCAAATCAAGCCCAAAGTCACAACAACAAACTCGAGCCAGAAGCTCAGGCCCAAGCTACAAGGCTAGAACAGAAGCTTGCCATGTGTTGCCATGACAAAGGTTATGAATCGTCTCAAACTAGGCTCATCCAGTTGGATGCGATGTCTAGGTAAGGTTCAGATGAGGCTATGTACTTAAGTGAGTCTCGCTCCACCTAAACCTCATCCTTCCTTACCTGGTCGTATTCAATTGTAGTTACCGAAAGGGTCGACTAATAACATTTCAGTCCTTGGCAGACCAGTTTGAGTCCAGCAGGCCCACTCTCCCTCCGCGGGACTTAGCAGCCTAGCAGGCCTCACACATTCTTTGACTAGTGCATGAAAGCCTGGTCACGAGCTTGCAGCTAAGCCCCGTAGGCTTCACTATCAAGCCCACTCTTTCTTTGGTCCAGTAGAACCAAAATAAAAGG
This sequence comes from Rosa multiflora, assembly GCA_002564525.1. Lineage (NCBI taxonomy): Eukaryota > Viridiplantae > Streptophyta > Magnoliopsida > Rosales > Rosaceae > Rosa > Rosa multiflora. The sequence goes on along the minus strand of BDJD01001192.1, from coordinate 65,431 downwards.
AAAAATGATTTGATATTGTAACTAGATTCATCATATCTAATATGTGTAATTAATTGCCAGAAGCATTTATTCACATAATTGTGTGATAATTAATATGACTAGCATGCAATTAATATCTCAATTGATTTGTGATTTCCATTTATCCAATTTGTGAGATATTATTACAATTTGCTTTATTCTATATTTTTATGTTACTTGTCTAAATTTTCGCACTAGAATATATGTGTAGAAAATGCAGGTACCTAATGAACTAGAAGTTCTAAATGAACCAGTAGTTCATACATAAATCGAACTTGTAGTTTTGATAATGCCATTTAAGAAACTTGAAGTTTCATTTATAAATTCACCACACATGATAAAACCAGTAGATTTTACATGTTTAATCTGATTTGTCATACCATGTTGTAAGAACTCAAAGTTCTCATTTGTTGCTCATGGATTTTTCCAAAAAGCGCTTACCACGATTATTTGTTCTTTAATATCAAATTTTCGCAATTGAAAGTTTCTGGAAGAAATTATCTAAAGTTGGCATGCTTTCTTGCCTGAAGAAAAACATGATTAGCAAGATATTGAACAAGCCCATCTGCCCAAAACAATACAAGGAGAGGCACTTTTACTAATTCTCAAAATTGATCACTATCTTGTTGCTCATTGAAATGAACAACAACCTCATGTTGAGGAATGATCAAGCCAAGCCCATCGGTACCCGAACAGCACTTTTGCTTGAAGCAAATGATGTTGCTCATCGCAAACCTAATCGCGAAAGGAGAAATTGTGGCCATGGATGGGACAAAAAGTCCAATCTTTCTAGACAAGGAAAGAGAGGTGGGCCCATAAATGGCCCATATAACCGGCCCAAAACATGGCCCCATGTTATAGTGCCCCTGCCCAACAAGCCAAAGTGGAAAGGAACACTAGTTCGGCCCGCCGCCACCCAAATCAACATGATCTTTGTTATCGATGTGGAGGAATTGACTGTTGATCCTGCACTTGCTGTGCGATAGCAGAAGCAGTAGATGAGTATTAAGTCGGTCGCGGAACTCGAAATACCAACTTTATTGAAGAGTCATTTTCTATCGATTCCACACTAGAGATCATGGATTTTCGGGCAGTTACTGAACATACCGAGGAGTAGAACTCGAAGACATGGTTATGATTGGCCCCATGAATGTGCCATATCTAATGAATGATGTTTCAGTCTTTGGATTTTGGTGACTTATGTTTTCAATCATTTTGGATTATGCAAATGTGGTTATGTTCGAATATATTTAATTCAATAAACTTATTTATACATATGATCCATTGAATTATATAAATGAATAGGCATATTCTGTGGGGAAGTTTGTTGTCTAGTCAATAGTGCTTTACGCACACCATACTCCCAGATCGGAGATATTTTTCAAACTTATTTCATACCTCTGTGACAACCGTATCAGGCCAATCCAACCTGATAGAGGGTTATGGCAAAACCCACTTTATGTTGTCCAATGGTACTGAACCTACCATTAATGAGGCCTTATAATCTCCACGTTCCAGAAGAACATTATTGAGTATTAAGGATATTCGAACCAACAGTTACCACGTTGAAACCACTGACAAAAATGAGTCGAATATCTTTGCATAACCTCCGAGTGTGCGGCCAGAAGCGTACATTGGAGAATTGAAATCTGTTAGCTAGAAGCTAACCAATTCGAGCAACTACTTGCTATGACATGACCGTTTGGGACACCCAGGTCAAAGTATGATGCATCGTATCCTCAACTCATCACACGTGCATCCCCTTCTGAATAAGGGTCTTGGGTATAATGACACATCATGCCAAGCTTACTCGTTAGAAATGTTTAATACTAGATCATCATATGCAAAGACTAGTACATATACCACCATTTTTTTGCACAGAATGCGAGGGAAATTTGTGGACATATCCAACCACCATGTGAACCAGTTAAATATTAATGGTTTTGGTTGATGTATCGACAAAGTGATCACATGTTACACTATTGTCCACAAGAAAACGCTGCTTTTGCTAAACTCTCACCCAGATCACGAAATTGAGGGTTCACCAGTCGGATTGTCCCATAAAGTCCATAAGACATGATAATGCCGGAGAGTTTACATCGAAGTCTTTCAATGATTATTGCATATCCCTTGGGACTGATGCTGAACATATAGTTCCCTACGTTCACACCGAAGATGGTCTTGCAAATATAATCTTGGTAATGCGCACCAAGCTTCTAATTTCTGCATGGGGCTATGCAATCTTGTATGTAGCTATGTTGGTCCCGTTGAGGTCCACTGCTACCAACCTTACTCCTCGTTACAGCTGGTGACTAGGTACGAACCTGACGTTTCGCACTTACGTGTATTTAGGTATGCAGTTCTAGTGCTAATTGTGCCGCCACAACGTACAAAATTGGGTCCTCAACAAAGGATGGGCATATATGTCGATTATGAATCCCATCCACTATGTGCTCTTTAGAGTCCTTGACAGGCGATCTCTTTACCGCTAGATTTGCGGATTGTCACTTTGATGAGACAGTCTTCCCGCCGTTGGGAGATAAGAACGTCATTGTTCCTGATGAACGGCGTGAATTAACATGAAATGTCCCCACTATGTCTCATCTTGATCCCCCAAACTGCACGAAAATAGTGAAGTGTGGACAATTCTAGATCTATAGAGTATAGAATACAATATGCCAGACATTTTCTCTGATCTAGCTAAAGTGACGAGATCACATCCCTGTAAGATCACATTTTCTCTGATCTTGCTGCAAATATGCCTGGAAGGATAGACATCCCTGTAGGACATGTAGTCCCAGATGGACGAGGTATGACCATGGCGGCTAACCAGTTATATGTCTTTGCCCAGAAGCGAGGTAGACCATTAGGTTCGAAGGATTCTTATCCCCAGAAGAGGGTAAACTTGGCACAAACGAATCCTCTTAACATCGCAATCTCAAACTGATCAATCTCATGAAATAAATCTAGATTATGAGCCTGTCCTAGAAGAGACGATGTTGAGGGACGCTCCAACATTTGAACCCACTCCCGAGAATAGAGAAATCTCGGTAAATTTAGTGAGGCTTGGAATCGAAATGAGATTATCATCGATGATATATTTGTATGTGTGGTGGCCACCGAAACTATAAAGCGATGACCTCGAACCTTGCTCTGTTGATGAATGTCAAAGAGACGACTGGCTAAAAAGGAAATAAGTAATCCAGGTCGAATTAGATTCCTTGACAAAGAGAATAGTGTTTTGAACCTATTGTTCCTACATCTCCCCATGTTAAACCCGTAGAATTTAAATGGGTATTTGTAAGGAAGCGTAATGAGAAAAATGAGATTGTGACACACAAGGCTCGTCTAGTGGCGCAAGGATTTTCTCAACGCCATGTGATTGATTACGAGGAGGCGTATTCTCTTGTAATGGACGTCATAACGTTCCGCTACCTTATCAGTTAAGTAGTTTCCGAAAAACTGAATATGCAGCTTATGAATGTGGTCACAGCTTATCTCTATGGGGATCATGATATAGAGATATACATGAAAGTTCCTGAAGGACTTATGATACCCGATGCAAATAGTTCTAGACCACGAAACACACTCTCCATTAGTTTTGAGGCATTCACTTTATGGATTGAAATAATCTAGACAGAGGTGGTATAACCGTCTAAGTGAATATTTGATCGGGATGGGATATGTGAATAATAAACTATGCCCATATATGCGTGCTTATTAAGGAAACAAGTTCCGAGTTTGCAATTGTGGCGGTCTATGTCAAAGACATGAATTTGATTGATATTCCTGAATAGATCAAGGAAACCGCAAAGCACCTGAAGTCAGAATTTGAGATGAAAGACCTTGGGAGAACAAATCATTGTCTTGACCTGGAGGCCGAGCACAGTGCAGATGAAATTTTGAGGATAAAATTACATCCAAAAGATGTTAAGACGCTTTAATGAGGATAAAAGCAAGCACACTCATGGTCGTCCGAAGTCGAGAGAGAACAGTATCGTCTTGCAGATGATAACGAAGAGATATTAGTGCCAGAAGTCCCATATCTAAGTGCAATAGGCGCATTATTGTACTTGGCTCAATGCCCTAGACAGGACATCTCATTCGACGTGAAATTGTTAGCTAGATATAGCTCTGCGCCAACACGCCGCCACTGAAATGGCATAAAAGACATTCTTCGCTACCTTAGAGGTACGGCGGACATGGGCTTATTCTATCCCTACGCATCAAGGAATGGATCAAACCCCCTTGATCCTAGGAATGATGCTCGCCTTGTTGGATATGCTGATATAGACTATCTATCAAACCCACACAAGGCGAGTTCCCAAACTGGTTATGTCTTTACCATTGGGAATACTGCAATTTCTTGAAGGTCTACGAAATAGACACTTGTTGCTACCTCTTTGAATCATGCTGAGATACTAGCTCTTCACGAAGCAGTATGTGAATGTACATGGCTAAGAGCCGTTACAAAGCATGTTCAAAGCACATGTGAACTGCATTCCACCACTGATGAACCGACCATTATCTACGAGGATAATGCTGCTTACATAGAGCAGATAAAGACGAGTTTCATCAAATTGGAGACAACTCCAAACATATTGCACCAAAGTTCTCCTTCAATCATCAACAATAAGAGCACCAGAAGATTGAAGTTAAGCAGATTTGATCTGAATACAATCATGCAGACCTCTTCATCAAGTCATTACCAAAGTCTACATTCCAGAAGCACGTCCAAGGTATTGGTCTATGTAAACTATCTGAATTACCTACCATGTAATTTTCAAGGGGAGTCAAAATCAGGGGGAGTATCTTGAAGCATACCCACTTGACCATCGTGTACTCTTTTTGTCCTTCGTCCAGGGTTATTTTGTCCCACTGGGTTTTGTTACCTGGCAAGGTTTTGACGAGGCATATCTTTGGCATGGTCACCCCACTTACTACATCCTGAAGATGCTTTGATTCGACATATATATGCATTTGCTCATCTTTTCCCTTCGACCACGGGTTTCTCCCACTGGGTTTACCGGGCAAGATTTTGGTGTAGCAACTCTAATGCATCCCTCTCGTAGACATACTGCTTACTTATGGTGTTGATAAGAAGACTTCACCTATCTCTAAACCTGTGATATTGTTACTCCACACTCAAGCGCGTTGTGCTCTTTTTCTCCTTCGACCAAGATTGTTTTTTCCCATAGGGTTTTTATTACTTGGCAAGGTTTTTGATGAGGCAACTTAGAAGCGCCCAGCCTAGGCAACACTATTGACATGAAATATCCAAGGGGGAGTGTAAATAATTATGGATAAATCATGTAAATAGATGCTGAGTAATAGATGTCTATCCCTATAGATTGGTGATTGATAGAATTGTCTGTAGGAGTAAAAGACGTTGCTATTAAACGTTACCTTTTTGTGTACACCATGTACTCCTATATAAACCTCCTTATAGTGAGATGAACATACATTTTATATTCTCTACGTCTAAACTCTCTCTCTCTCTCTCTCTCTCTCTCTCTCAAATTCTTTCACTATTGTTTTACAACACGCTTGATCTTCTACAGTGACATAGTAAGGCTCACATGCTTGGCCAATTCACCTATGACTCGATCCATGTATAACGCATATAGCCCATTTCTGCTTTCCAAAACTTCCAATGCTTTACGAGCGTGAAGAACTGATGCCACCCACTCTTCGAAAAGCACTGCAATATCACAATCTTTAAGTTATTTCTCAGTTCTATATCTATGCTTGTTCACTAGGTGGTACCAATTGACAGTGTTTGGACCCAAAATGAACATTTTGGCCTGACAAGGCACGTCTTGGAGAAATTGAGCCAATGTCAGTGGCTCAAGCTATATATTGTCGACAAGCTCGAAATATATATTTAGAGGCTAAATAAAGCCTACTATGGAAGCATGAAAAGTCAACTTTAGCACATTTTCCTACTTCGGCTAGGAGAAACCGAGCTAAACAAGGAAGGAGGGGCGGCATACTAACCAAATGAGATCTAAATGAGCTAAAACTTTCCAGATTAATACTAGACATCCCAAGGATCATTTCTTATGAAGAGTTCCAGAGCTATTTTTGAGTGGAAGGCCTTCAAACAATCAGTCCAATTTTCTACAGAAGCAAAACTGGAAAACTGGACCTGTAAGAGGTCCAGCAGCATTTTCGGCCCAGTCACATGGAATAAAGCTCTGAAAATTTGTCAGAATGATCTAAACTCATAGTGGAACATTTTTTATGAAGAAGTAGAAGGCTCATTCTGAAGTCTTGTTGGAGAAATAATTGAAGGAATGAAGGGGCAGAAACTGACCTAAAACCAGCTCAATAT
>BDJD01001192.1:3132-25671 GCA_002564525.1 Rosa multiflora | reverse complement strand
CCATAGCCTTCTTGGGTCTTCCTCATTGAGGTACTCATTTTGGAGCGCGTCATTCATGTGCCTTGTCATGAGAATGATGGCTTTTGCTTCATTAGCCTCTCTCGTAGCTCTATTTGCTTCAAAAGCAGCAGCTTGTTGAGGAGTAAGCACGTCCTGACTTGGCTCTTGGATCGTACTCAGGATCCCATCAGCCTTAAGATGCTGGCGCACATCACAGACCCACTTATGGTATCCTGCGCCTGTTGTCTCAAGTGGAGTGAAGCTCAACTTGTTCAAGTTACTCATCCTGAAAAAAAAAACAACAAGAAAATAGGGTTAGTTTCAGAGCGAAGAAGGCTACCACGAAAAACTATATAATTTCTGAGCGTAGTCGCTTCCAAGAAATTAGGGATTTTCTGAGCGTAGTCGCTTCCAAGAAAATCCGATTCCAAGAGGGGTTTTGGATTAGATCGAAACGACGATGTATATGGTCGATCGTTTTCTTCTCAACAAACTCTAAGTTTGGAGGACTCTACAAGCTCCAAGCTTGGAGTGAGCACGAACCCGCACAGTTCGGCTATTGGTCTCCCCTATGAAGAAGAAAGGGGGGTAGAAGAAAGGATGTTGGAAGTCCCCGAGAAAAGAAGAAGAAATTTGAAAAAAAACTTCAAAAACGGGAACTTTTAGAAAAATGACCTTAAAAGATGGTCAGAAAAGTCGTCGCCGGAAGTACTGTAGCGCGCGGAATTACTGTAGCTGACCAGGAAAATCACCGGAAAAGTGGCCGGAAGTCGGCCGGAAAAGTCGCCGGCGGTGGTTGACCGGAGGGTTGACCGGCGTTGACCCGATGTGCTGACGTGGCAGGTTGTTGAAGTGGCAGATCGGTTGGCGGCTTGGCGGCTAGGTGGCTTGGCGGCTTGGCTTGGAGGCTTGGCAGCTTGGGTTGGGGCCTGCAGCAGGTGGGCTGCACAGGTCCCCCCCCCCCCCCCCCTTTTTTTTTTTTTTTTCTTCATCTTCTGCCGGTTCAGGTTAGGAGGATTCCGGTTGCCGGTTCGGTGGAATTTTGGCCGGTTCTGGTGATGAAATTTCCGGTTCCGGGTTTTTGGGGTGGAGACGCTGCAGGTGGTCGAGTATGGCTGCAGGAGGTGGTGAGGAAGGCTTTGAACCGGGCAGAGGGACTTTTGCTACTTCTGGTGGCCGGTTCGGTGGTTTGCCGGCCGGTTCTGGGGGTGGGGCCGCCGGTTCGGGACTCCTGGAGTTGAGATCTTCAAGGTGGGCGGCGGTGGTTTCTAGGATTTGAAGGCTACGAATTTAGGGCTTCAGGGTTAGGGCTTCGTGCTGATAACGTGTTTTAGAGAAACTGAATTTGGGAGAAATTTTCTGTGTATTCTCATTGATAATAGGGGCCTCTTTATATAGAGGATTACAATGCATAGAATCTCAATCATACAAGGAAAGTAATTCTACATTGATTAGGATTCAAGATCCTTCTAATTAAATCCTATTACCACTAGGTCAAATAACCTAGAGTTTGGGCTAAACACAAATTAGGCTTTCCTTCAACAGTTGTTTTTTTGTTTATTTTTAAAGCATTTTTGTAGTTTTTTGTTTTAGAGGAACTGAATTTGAGAGGAATTTGCTGTGTATTCTCATTGATAATAGGGGCCTCTTTATATAGAGGATTACAATGCATAGAATCTCAATCATACAAGGAAAGTAATTCTACATTCAATAGGATTCTAGATCCTTCTAATTAAATCCTATTGTTTGGACCCAAAATGAACATTTTGGCCTGACAAGGCACGTTTTGGAGAAATTGAGCCAATGTCAGTGGCTCAAGCTATATATTGTCGACAAGCTCGAAATATATATATAGAGGCTAAATAAAGCCTACTATGGAAGCATGGAAGCATGAAAAGTCAACTTTAGCACATTTTCCTATTTCGGCTAGGAGAAACCGAGCTAAACAAGGAAGGAGGGGCGGCAGACTAACCAAATGAAATCTAAATGAGCTAAAAATTTCCATATTAATACTAGACATCCCAAGGATCATTTCTTATGAAGAGTGCCAGAGCTAGTTTTGAGTGGAAGGCCTTCAAACAATCAGTCCAATTTTCTACATAAGCAAAACTGGAAAACTGGACCTGTAAGAGGTCCAGCAGCATTTTCGGCCCAACCGCATGAAATAAAGATCTGAAAATTTTTCAGGATGATCTACACTCATAGTGGAACATTTTTTATGAAGAAGTTGAAGGCTCATTATGAAGTCTTGTTGGAGAAATAATTGAAGGAATAAAGGGGCAGAAACTGACCTAAAACCAGCTCAATATTCACATGTTCATGTTTTCTACCCACATGAAGAAAGCTAGATGCTTTTCTTTTTTTCTTTGGATATATTTTTCTACTACAATCTCTTTAATAGATCATCATCACTTCCATGTTTCTGCACCTTCATGCTTTGCTTTCATTTCATCATTTCTCTATCTTTTCCATATTTTACAAATCACTTTCATACTCCACTTTCATTATTTTTCTTCCACTCATCATTTCACTCTTCAAACATCTCTAAGATGATCTAAGTTCTCTCTAGAGCAACCTCTCTAAGAGCAACTCCTTTCCTTCTCTTTCTCTTATCGGTGATCACACTCTAAGTCCTAGTCTCCTCAGGAGCCGACTATCAGTGCCACCAAACCCTCTGTCAACGTACTTCGGTCCTAGTCTCCTCGGGAGCCGACGGTAGTGCCGCGACCACAACGGTTACGGAACCAGCCAAGCAAGGGTAACGCCGTAGCAACCCAGCCAAGCTAAAGTCACGCTTTAGCAAGTTCTCCTCATTTCCCAGTGGTTCTCGCTCTGCTCGATCTACAACATCGAGTATCGATTTGGTGATTTTCAAGAAGCTCAGCAAAAGTCCTCGCCACGAGGAACAAAGAATCCCACGACGAGGTTGGTGCTCTCCTCGTCCACAATCGCTCGACAGAAGTCAGGTCAAGGGACATCCCCAACGACCGCACCGGAACGGTGCTGGCACGCCCTCGCAGAAAAGAGACTGTTGACCAGCTGCAACAAAATTGGAGCCAAACACCTATTACCACTAGGTCAAGTAACCTAGAGTTTGGGTTAAACACAAATTAGGTTTTCATTCAACAGAACACAAATTATTCTATATATAAACGGAGAATAACACTGTTTTACTATTCTTAGAAGAGGCGGAAAACTCATTTTTGTCCTCACTGTTCGAAGAGAATATCAAGTTGGAGGAAATGTCGTTTCTGTCCTTGGTCTTCTGTGTGTTGGATAGGCATAGCCGTCGGGTTTGGGAACTCAGCCGCTCACATCAGGATAAAAAAAAAAAGGGAAAGAAGAGAGATGAAGGAAAAGAGGGATAGAAGAGAAGGGAAGATCTCGGCGAGAATAGACAGTCTAGAAGGAGATCTAGATCAAAAAAAGGAGAAGAGAAAAGAAAGACAAGCAGAATAGAGGAAAGGGGAAGATCTCGGCGAGAATAGACCAGCTGGAAGGTATTTGAGAGAATTGGATTTGTGGTTTTGTTCTTGATTGTTTTGAATCGTTTTGTGTTTTTTTTCTTTTCTTTTTTTGGGTTTTTTCTTCTCAAAATCGGTGATCAAAATCAACTGCAGTGAACAGTGGGTTAGAGTTTAGCTTTCTAGAATCAAGATCAACATTATACTTCTTCACTTTCTGTTCACATATCCAAAGTTATTGCGTTTAATTTTGACCATATTGTTATCTTTCTGAAAATGATTGATCTGAAATTTGTTTTTTGTTGTTCGCAGTCTCTTTCAAAGATCAAACACTGAGGTCAAAAGAGGGGCCGACGAATCAATTGGATAATTCCTTTTGGGTTGGGTTTTTGATTTCTGTGTTTGGTTTGTAGTTTTCATTGCTGTGGTTAAGCAAAGATTTTGTAGTTGATTACTATATGCAAGTTCATAGAAAAGGGATTTACTCAAGGATTACAATTTTACCCTGAATCCTTGACTGTATAAGCAAGATCTTCACTTCTTTTTCGTTTTCAGAACCTTCTATCAATATCAGCCCTTCTGTTCGCCAACATCAGAAATATCCATCAACATCAATACCTATGACAGCTTGGTAAGATTCTAATTGCATACAATCAGTACAACATGATAAAGATTAATCTTTTCGTTAAATACCTATGATGATTTAGTTCACTGATTTGTATTTGTATTTTTGTTTTTTGAACATCTCCCAAATTGAAATTCCACTGATAGTCTGAGAGAGGAAGGTTTGACTAAAATCAAATAGAAAAGGTTTCATCTTTGAACATACTTCTTTTCTTATTTCTTTTTCTCTCTTTAGCTATCCTTTGATTTTACTGAAATTTACAGGAACTCACTGATTCGGCAAAGCACAAGAGAATGGCTTTGAGTCTGAGTTTATTTCAGGGTCTTTACTTACAGAGGTTGCTCTCTAGGTTGGTCAAGTAATTAAATCTATGTTTTAGTTGAATTTGTGACCTTCTTTCTGAGTTCGAATGAATTTCCTTTCTAACATTCAATCATTATCAAACACAGGTTTTTCTTTTCTTTGTTTCTGGTATGTCTAAATGAATACTTTCTAATATTTTCCATGAACTCGCATATATGATTATTTGAACAAAAAAAAAAAGAAGAAAAAAAAAAAACAAGGTGACAAAGTTGTAGTAGGTAATTTAAGTCTCTGTTTTGATTCTACTATTATTTTTATTAATTTGATAGCTTGATTTGTTATTATATGCTCCGATTCATAATTTTCGGATTTTGTTGTTTGTCTGATACAGAGAAAGAGAGGAGACGAAACAAAGAGAAAGGGAGAAGAGAACGGGAATAAGGAAAAGAAGGAGAAGAGAGAGGCGGAAAGTTATTACTGAAAACAAAACAAGTGGAAGGTATCTGTGATTTTGTGCGAATTTGATTTGAAATTTTTTGTGGATTGGATGCTTCAAAATTCAATACTTGATGATAAAGAATCAGGTTTTCAATGATTTTTTGCTTTCACAGTTGGCACATATATTGATTATGCTGTTTGTGTTGTTTGTGCATATATATTCACTTTACTTTCAACCATATGAAAACACTATTATGAAAACACTCCTATTCTTGATCAATGAAACTAAAACACTATTGTGATGCAGTTGACGTTATTCTGCTTTTTTCTTATGATATGCATGCTTCATGCTTGGTTGGTTTTGTGTGGCAGGTGTATTTTTCAGAAGTTTTTCTCATTACTTTGTTTTATAGGGTACAATAGTCAGTCTTCTGTTTATGATGCTTTGGTTTTATGAGAAGTTGCTAGGGACTTCTTAATAGATGTATTTGCGATAGTTAGTTCCAATTCAGAAGTTATTTTTTGTATTTCATGGCAGCCAAATAGAAAATGCACCAAAAATCCATGACTAATAAGTATAGAAATTGATTACTGTTCTTGCTGTTTTCACAGTTTGCAATAGTATCCTTTTTCTTTTATATTCTGGTTCTTCAACAGTTCTAACTAAAATAACTGTACATATATTTCTAATACATAACTTTATATATGCTTTTAATTTTTGGAATCAAAAACAGCATCTTACGTTGTTTAGTTTTTATTGTGTGTATTGATTTATTTCTTGCTGAGTTCTTCGGTTGGATCAAGGGATGTGGAAATTTTCCTTTGGTTTTTGATTAGATTAACCTGTGTTTTATGCAGTAGAAGGGACTGTGGTGTTCTGATTTCTTCTTTTGGTGGATTTGGCGAGAGTGAGAATCGCAGGTTTGCCCATTTTGTTCTACTTTTATCTTTTGTTAGCTCAGTTTTTAGTCGTTGTTGTGTCCTCATGAATTGCATGCAGTTTCTTAGCTTAACGTCTAGAGGGGCTTGAAGTTGGACAAGATAATATAACCAAAAATATCCATGTTGTTTACCGTAATATTCAGAAAAATCTAGACAACACGTACTGTATAACAACACATTGCTTTATTCGGTACAAAGTATTTCCAAAAGATTTCTTCTGCTTTAAGTTGTCAACAAATAACTGAAGCATGTAATTGTTTTTTCTACTTTCAAAAATCATATAAAATAAATGACAACCAGGAATTATTGTTTCATGACTGATGCATTGGTTTTTGACATTATTGATCAAACTTTTATATATAGTATAATATCCAAAGGGCCTAACACTGTGCGGCTGTTCATTTGAGCTCGAAATCAAGTACCGGTTTTGTTCTTGGTGTTTGCTCTAATTACAGCGACATTTAACATATACTAAAGATGAATCAACTGTTTTACTGTCCATACTATTCATAAGCATGCGAAAAGACCGTTTTGCCCTTAATTTCCATCTATTACTGGCTGCCACTCTGACTGCGGGTTAAGGGGAGGGTTTCGAATTCGATTGACGATTTTCTTCTTTTTTTTTGCGAATTTACAGAATAATAAAAAAATGTGAAAGAGGGAAAAGTCGGCTTTATTGTAACAAAAAAAAAACAGAAAAGTTGGCTTTATGTTCCATCTGCACCTAGATACTTTATGATTATTTCCGGTTTTCCCGATTGCTGCTTCTGGGATTTTCTATTTGTTTTAGTGGAGAGAGAGAGAGATACAGTCTAAAAGGAGTGATCGATCTAGACGTAAACACTGTGAGAGGATAACTTTACAATTATTGTTTCTTCTTTTGAAATAGTGTGATCATTTTTGTTTTTGAGGATCACTTTACTAGCCAAAGTGATTTTGGTTTTCCATTATGCATGCCTGAGGCCATTTCTCATCTGGGTGTTGTTTGCTTTTCTGGATTCGTCGTTATTTGTGGTTGCATGTTGGTTTTGGAGGTGAGACTTACTCTTGAGGAAAAGAGAGGAGACAATTTATGGGTTCTGCCGACACAGAGCAAAAGAGGGGAGACGAGAAAAAAAAGAGAGATAAGAGATTTAGGGGTTGCTGATAGGTTTCCGATTCGATAGTGAGGATGAACAAGGGGACGGGAAGAGCATCAATTTGGGTATTTGATTTTTGTTTTTTTTTTGTTATTTTATTTTATTTTTATTTCTTCTGATTTCTCATGCATTGGTTTGTTGTCATTGTTGTAGTTAGGTTTTGATGAGGAAGTAGACCATGAATTTGGGTATTCGATTTTCCATTGTTTCTTTTTTCCCCTTTGGTTTCGTCTGATTTCTCATCCGTTAGTTTCTTTGGTTTTTATTGTAGTGGTTTGACGCTGTTCTGCATCTACCTGGGAAGAGTACTGTTGTCGGGTATATCCTATACATATTTGTCTCTTAATTACATGCATTCAACAAAATTTGTCAAATATCACTTCTAGAATTTGATGATCGACTGTTTCACCTTGCAGGACCTCAACAATAATCTGGATCAACATTGTCTTCTCATTAGGTTTGATCTCAAGTTATTGATTCTGGTGGAGAAATCGTGTTTTAATCATGCAGCCAAAAAAATTCATGTATCCGACGAAAACAATATAAATATTCTGATATCTAATGTTATAAGATCACCTTACCTAAAGTGTAAATTTCGACAAAAACAATAAGTGATCATATTAATCCCGCTGCAAAGCGCGGGTAGCATTACTAGTAAAGGTAGTAGCTCCATTATGGACCACTGTTGCGGTCTTCACGCTTGAATACCTTGACCGCTATAACAGCATGGTTAGGCTAGCTAGGAGACCAGAGGAAAGAAATTTCAATGAGACCAATAACGAAATTGTCATTGAAATACCTTGACCGCTATAACAGCATGGTTAGGCTAGCTAGGAGACAAGAGGAAAGAAATTTCAATGAGACCAATAACGAAATTGTCATTGAAATTTTTGATCGTATCCAAGAGCAAGAGCCCTCCTAAACACGACACCAGAGTTTTATGTTAGTATGAGCAGTAGGACAGGGACGGTACTTGGAGAAGTTGAGTAGAACAAAGAAGAACACAAATAAAGGTAGTAGCTCCATTACGGACCATTGTTCCGGTCGACACGCTTGAATACCTTGACCACTATAACAGCATGGCTAGGCTAGCTAGGGGACAAGAGGAAAGAAATTTCAATGAGACCAAAAATGAAATTTTAATTGAAATTTTTGATCGCATCCAAGAGCAAGAGCCCTCCTAAACACGACACCAGAGTTTACTGTTAGTATGAGCTGTAGGACAGGGACGATATTTTTTGGTTTCGAAAGATAGGAATTCGAACTTGAGTCCTCATCTAACGGGATGAAAAAATCACTTGAAGACTCCAGCCTAAATGAGAGACACCACCACCAACAATTAATATTCGGATAAGATAGGCATATGCCTTTCTGGTTAGTGCTACATCCAAACTAGTCTCGCATACATCATTATGGAATTGAAATTAAGAATTGGCTAGTGAGAATTGCCTACTTGGAGAATTCTTTTTTATTTTAGATAGACTACTTGGAGAAGGTTGAGCAGCAACAAAGAAGGACACAAATAATTTGCAAAAATAGAGCAATGATCTTTCGAGTTTCGACTATGCCAATTTACTAGAATTATTTGAATCTTTTAGTGTTACAATACAGGTGCGATACAGCACAATTCTGACGAATTAATTTGATGACAAAAGGTTTCTCATTCTCAGAAGATGAATTAGGGTACAGCTGATGCAGTTTCAACAGACCTAACACAAGTAATAAACAAATTCTGACCTACAACAGAAAGAGGCAGAGGGGTAAACACAAAAAATAACCAAGTCGAAGGGAAGGTAACTAGGAATGGTTGCTTATACTCTAGGCCTGAGGTAGTTTAGGAACTTTACGGATTAAGTTCATATGAATCCCAAGTTTTCTATTCAATTGAATCACATTGAGATCATTGTTTGCACGGTGTTGCATTTTCTGACCAAGAACCGCACTAAGTGGATTCAAAGAACTTTCATGAGCTGAAATTGGAAGAAATTCAGAGAATAAAACAAGAACAACGAGTGAGAGAGAGAGCGCATACTTCATCGGAGTCATGTCTGCTTCAAGCAAAAATTAGTTTGCTAAATGAATATGTAAAAGACCAACTGGCTGAGTGGATTCTTTCATTGATAGAGAGGATTACTTATATAAGGTAGTCGCCCCATTGTGACCAGTGTTTCGACACGGTTGAATACCTTGACCGCTATATCAAAATGGCTAGAAGACAAGATTAAGAAGATGTCAATCAGACCAAAAGAGAAAGTATCATTCAATTTTTTTACGATTATGTAAGAGTAAGAGCCTTCCAAAACACGATACTAAAGTTTATTGGTTTAAAGATATGTAGAAGCATTCAAAAGAATTGAAATTAGTGTACCAAAGTTGACCAGTTTAGCAAGAAAAGGAAGATGTTTGAGAAACTAGTAGCAATGCTTCAACTACACACAAGCGAGACTTTAATGTAAGGAAACTAATATGTCATATCTTCTATATTAAAGCTGATTGTCCTAGATGTTAGTTGTACAACAGTTGTAGCTTTCCTTCTGTTTGGATCCAAAATGAATATTTTGGCCTGACAAGGCACGTTTTGGAGAAATTGAGCCAATGTCAGTTGCCCAAGCTATATATTGTCGACAAGTTCGAAATAAATATTTAGATGCTAAATAAAGCCTACTATGGAAGCATGAAAAGTCTCCTCGAGAGCCGATTGTAGTACCACGACCAAACACCAACACCAACACATTCACAACATCAAAACATCTCTAAGATGATCTAAGTTCTCTCTAGAGCAACCTCTCTAAGAGCAACTCCTCTCCTTCTCTTTCTCTTAGCGGTGATCACACTACTAGTCCTAGTCTTCTCAAAAGCCGACTTTCAGTGCCACCAAACCCTCTGTCAACGTACTTCGGTCCTAGTCTCCTCGGGAGCCGACGGTAGTGCCGCGACCACAACGGTTACGGAACCAGCCAAGCAAGGGTATCGCCCTAGCAACCCAGCCAAGCTAAAGTCACGCTTTAGCAAGATCTCAATACTTCCCGGTGATTTCGCTCTGCTCAATCTGCAATATTGAGTATCGATTGTGTGAACAAGAAGAAGCTCAGC
The DNA here is from genome assembly GCA_002564525.1 of Rosa multiflora. Taxonomy (NCBI): domain Eukaryota; kingdom Viridiplantae; phylum Streptophyta; class Magnoliopsida; order Rosales; family Rosaceae; genus Rosa; species Rosa multiflora. Next base: position 15,667 of record BDJD01001192.1, on the reverse strand, counting down.
AAAAGTCCTCACCACGAGGCACAAAGAATCCCACGACGAGGTTGGTGCTCTCCTCGTCCACAATCGCTTGAAAGAAGTCAGGTCAAGGGACACTCCCGACGACCGCACCCGAACTGTGCTGGCAAGCCCGCGCAGAAAAGAGACTGTTGACCAGCTGCAACAAAACTCAAAACAAACATTTTGGCACGCCCAGTGGGACAAGGTTAGAATTTTTTTTTTTGAAGACATTCAACCACCGAGCTTCAAAACAAACATTTTGGCACACCCTGTGGGACAAGGTTAGAATTTTTTTCTCTTGAAGACATTCAACCACCGGGCTTCAAAACAAACATTTTGGCACGCCCAGTGGGACAAGGTTAGAATTTTTTTCTCTTGAAGACATTCAACCACCGGGCTTCAAAACAAACATTTTGGCACGCCCAGTGGGACAAGGTTAGAATTTTTTTTTCTTGAAGACATTCAACCACCGGGCTTCAAAACAAACATTTTGGCATGCCCAGTGGGACTATACTAGAGTCTTTTTGCATTTGTTCGCCATCATTGAGATGCCAGGGGAAAATCTTTACCAAAAGAAATTCCTAAAGTGAATAGATGGTCAATGTTGCCGCAACTGGCGATACTGCCATTAATGATGAGTTTATGCCTATTCCCATCCCAGAGGGGGCAAGCATTGAGGAACAGCTCGCAATCATCATGGCCAACATCGAGAGGCATAGAGAAAAGCGAGCCAGGGACATGGCCAGTTTGATCTCAAAAACAAAACAGAGGTTTCGGGATTGGGACCTACAAATTGAGCAGAACGCTCGAGAAGCTGGAGAACAATTCCATAAGCCTTTCTTGAGCAGCGACAAATAGACCACTCAACATGCCGCGAACATCACATCTGAGTTCACAACCTTACGCGAGGAAGGTTCCAGCTTGGCTAATTCGCAACAAGGCGAATTGGAACGTCAAAAACCTGCTCGTGAAGAGGTCGTTTCTGAGACTAACTTGCCTGTAGGTGGCAATCAACCTAAGGGTCTCGCTGGTGAGTCACAGCCTTACACAGAGGCTGTGCATGGAAAAGGTCATCAACAAGATTGTTCTTCTGACAATACAATTGTCTCTGAACAAATATTTGATTTCTCCACTGATCAAGCCAAATATGTGGCTACTGATCAGATGCATGGGGGGCAAGATATGACCCATGATCATCCCTTTGATGAAGAGAAGTTGGCGACAGTTGGCGACAAAGCCGATCTTGGGACACCGTCATCTCCCAAATTACAATTGAAGATCATGCCTCGTCAACCAACAAAGATACTTGGGGGGCAAGAATCCCCCTCTCACGAGCCAAATTCCTCCAAATTCTTCAACGAGAAGTATCTTTGTTCTTTTCCTACAAGCTCTCACAGGAGGAATTTTTACCCTACAAATTTTGATACATCGGAGCTTGGAGTGAAACATAGATGGCCTCCCCCGTGGCCTTCTGGAGGTTAGCCAAATATAGTGCTGCTAACTTCTTTCTTTGTTTTTAAATTTCCTGTCAATTTTCAGTTTTCACTTTTATTTTCGTCATTTGTGAATCATAACGGAATAGGTGAAGTCTCTTTTGTTAATATTAGCCTAAACTCCTTATTGGTGCCCAGTTCAGGTCCCTTAAGGTTAAGGGAGGCTTTTATTAACACTTGTTGAACTGTCTTCACACTTATGACCTTTCTCATCTTAGTAAGTATAGCCTATGTGAAATGGTGTCTAGAAAGGGGACAACGTTCATGACAGGTTCTTGAATCCAGAAGTGCGTGCAAATGGGCTTAAACCACTATGTGGGAGTAGCTCATGCCAAAATGGATTCTACCTCTCTTGTTCGCCCTCCCCCACCTGGCCATTTCAGTAAGGTTGCCCAAAGGATTTGAAAGAAAATTTGTGTCTAGACGACTATACTTGGGCCGCATGTCTAAACCTTGATTCACAATGTCTTATTAAAAAAAAAATACAAAAATACAAAAAGAGTTTCAAATTTGTGTGTCGCGGAGGATGCAAAAAATTGTGTTCTTGCCTAATAGTGGCTGGAACTTGCTAATATACTTAAGAGGCCATTGGTATTGGTCTGGGCACATATACAAGAGGCATTTAATATGCCTAGTATGGTATTAGCAGTGGAGGAGGTCAAATCAATATTTTTGCCAATAATTGTGGCGAAAGCTGGGTTACGAATTGTTGGCAGCGAAGTGGTTTTAATTACATGGCCTCGCAAAGGATGGTTCGCGAAGGAAGACTGGTGATTAATATATGTATGCTCATTATATATAATTAAGAGGGAGAGAGGCCACTGTTCAAGTAATTTTAGTCAAGCCAATAAAAGTGGCTTTTGAGCAACGACATTATAAGAGCAGTGCTGATTCAAGACCTCTTCAGTCAAGACGAAGACCTTTTGACTTTGAGGTCTGGGGGGCAATGTTTGGACCCAAAATGAATATTTTGGCCTGACAAGGCACGTTTTGGAGAAATTGAGCCAATGTCAGTGGCTCAAGCTATATATTGTCGACAAGTTCGAAATATATATTTAGAGGCTAAATAAAGCCTACTATGGAAGCATGAAAAGTCTCCACGAGAGCCGATTGTAGTACCACGACCAAACACCAACACCAACACCAACACATTCACAACATCAAAACATCTCTAAGATGATCTAAGTTCTCTCTAGAGCAACCTCTCTAAGAGCAACTCCTCTCCTTCTCTTTCTCTTAGCGGTGATCACAAGACACATTCACAACACAACAACATCTCTAAGATGATCTAAGTTCTCTCTAGAGCAACCTTTGTAAGAGCAACTCCTCTCCTTCTCTTTCTCTTAGCGGTGATCACACTCCTAGTCCTAGTCTTCTCAAAAGCCGACTTTCAGTGCCACCAAACCCTCTGTCAATGTACTTCGGTCCTAGTCTCCTCGGGAGCCGACGGTAGTGCGGCGACCACAACGGTTACGGAACCAGCCAAGCAAGGGTAACGCCCTAGCAACCCAGCCAAGCTAAAGTCACGCTTTAGCAAGATCTCAATACTTCCAGGTGATTTCGCTCTGCTCAATCTGCAATATCGAGTATCGATTGTGTGAACAAGAAGAAGCTCAGCAAAAGTCCTCACCACGAGGCACAAAGAATCCCACGACGAGGTTGGTGCTCTCCTCGTCCACAATCGCTTGAAAGAAGTCAGGTCAAGGGACACCCCCGACGACCGCACCCGAACGGTGCTGGCATGCCCGGGCAGAAAAGAGACTGTTGACCAGCTGCAACAAAACTGGAGCCAAACACCTTCTATGTAACATAGGTAGTAAACTGGTTCCTGACTTGTAGGAACTAATTGTAATCACACTTGTATAAAGGAAACGTGCCTGTATCAATGAAATTATTACTTCAACCTATTGGTTTCTCATTCTTTCATGGTATCAGAGCAGGACTAGATCCTGACTCTTCTCATCTGCTGCACTCTAACATCTCGTGTAGCCTAAACTTCATTCCCTCATCATTCCAGCCAACATGGGCAACGACGATGTCCTCTCACCACTACTCAAGGATCATGGCAACTCAAAAGCCGATTCCAAGCTCCAATCCTCCTACATCTGAGATGTCAAAATCTGACCTCTCTAATCCCTTTTTCACACATCATTCAGATCATCCATGTCTAGTCCTAGTCTCTAAGCCCCTGAATGAAGACAATTATGCGGGATGGAAAAGGGCTATGACCCTAGCTCTGAATTCTAAGAACAAGCTTGGTTTTGTGAACAGCACAATAAAGGCTCCCTCAGAAGAGACAGATCCCAGAAGGCTATGCGACTTGGTCGCGTTGTAATGATATGGTTCATTCATGGATCATCAACACTGTTGATTCAGAAATCACCGACAGTGTCATCTACTATCCTACTGCTCACGAAGTATGGGAAGACCTTCGTGAGCGATTCTCTCAAGGTAATGCTCCACGCATCTTCCAAATTCAGCGAGAAATCGCTTTATTTTCGACAAGAGCAACTGTCAGTCTCAGCTTATTATACAAAATTGAAAGGCTTATGGAATGAATTAGCTTCCTATTCAGAGACATCTCGTGGAGCACAGGCAGAACAACAAAGACTCATGCAATTTCTGATGGGGCTGAACGATACTTACAATTTTGTTCACGGACAAATTCTTCTGATGAATCCTTTACCAACAGTTCGTCAAGCATATGCAGCGGTCTCTTAGAACGAGAAACAACGTTCACTTGGCGCCTCTCATCCTGTTGTGGAATCATCTTCAAGCGCTGCAATGGCAGTACGCAATCCTGGAAGACCCAATTTCAATTCAGGAAGAGGATGACACTTTGAGAAGAATGATCGGCATATCCAGCGTCCATAACGCAATTTTGTGTCCCAGGAAGGACGCCGTTTTGATACCTGAGCAGCGACAAGGCTACAGCAGAGGGAGACCTTATTGTACCTATTGTGGAGATCCAGGCCATTGGGTACAGACTTGTTATCAACTAATTGGGTATCCCCCAGGTCACCCCAAAGCAAGACAAGACACAGGTTTTTCGAAGCAATCAAGAGCAGCTCCTTCGGCAAATCAAGTCAGCGAGGCTGTTGAAGACGATAGTGGGCCGACGGTGACACTCACTGAGGCCCAGTTTATGACTGCTCTCAGTAATCAGACTTTGAAGCCCAATTCCAATACCAGCTCGAGTTCCAAAGCAAACGCCGTAACAAAACCAGGTTTGTCCAAGGTCGTTTCCTGCAATTGGATCATTGACAGCGGTGCGACCGATCACATTACTTCATCTACGCAATTATTACACAAAAACAATAATTTCTCATTACCACTTGTTCTATTGCCTAGCGGAGACAAAATTAATATTGCTGCTAAAGGATCATTACCTCTAAGTACCATGTTTTATCTTCATGATGTGTTATCCGTGCCTAAACTTAAAGTCGATTTATTGTCGGTTAGTCGATTGACGAGAGGATTAAACTGCTCAGTGACCTTCCCATATTGGTGTATTTTGCAGGATCTTGCTACAAGGAGGACGATTGGTTTGGGTAAACAACGCAACGGATTATATTATTTGGTGGCATTAGCGACGGAGAAGTCCATGACCAGTCCTTCCTTTCCCACCAGACGCCCGGCTTATCATCTTACCATCACCTCCACCGACTTATGGCACAACCGCTTAGGACATGTATCATCCTCGTGTTTAGGTTTCAATATTGCTAAGAATTTTTTGCATGTTTCTCTTTCATCCAATAATGCTTGCCACATATGTCCTTTGGCTAAGCAGAGTCGCTTACCTTTTAATACTAGTACAATTTCCTCTATCAAACCTTTTGAAATTATTCATTATGATATTTGGGGTCGATATCGATTTCCTTCTGATAGGAGCATAAAATGCGATAAATATAGTGTGAAATCCCTTACACTTTTCTTAGTTAATTCCTTGAAAAAGTCAGTTTTAACTTTGTTTTTTTTTTTAGGTAGTTCGTGGAGTGATTCAAGAGAAATAAGAGCTGAAAGGGAGCAACGAAGCCATGAAACATGAAGTACTGATGCAGAGGACCAATTTTGATCAACCATTTGGCCAGAAATTACAAGGGAAGTCCACGGAAATCGTTGTGAAAAACAGTTGCTGCAAAGCAGAAAACTGCAGTTTCAGAATCAGCTTTCTGGGAACCGTATTGAGGAGACATTCTTGCATCAATCCAGATGTACATTTGCAGAAAGGGCCAGCGAACCTTGAATACATGATGTCATACTTCAACAAGAGACAAAGAACTAGTCAGAAGTGTCAACGAGGCAGTAGGAAACCAAGTGCAAATTAGGCTTCCCGATAAGGCAGAAACTGTCAGCTTTTCACGAAGCTTTTTGGGAGATCTTTTCCGTCGATTTACTTGGAGTTTTTCCAGAAGTTTATTGATAAATCTATAATATGTGATGTCATAGAACACGTAGGAGTCAAGAACCATCCAGAAACGTGGCAAAACGAAGTCATTCCTTGTCCAAGAAGAAAGCTTCAGAGATAGAAATTGAATCCTAGTCAAAACAGGGCATTTTGGCCGAGATTCTTCTTTGGACGGATTTCCAGGGCATTTTTGGAAGGTTATTGCTGCTGCAAATATGAAGGAGAGTCCTAGAATGATTCCTCAAGATTTTGGGAAGATTACTAAGGCTTGAAAATCATTTAATTGTGCACCAATTGAAGGAATCCTCAAGCAACTAGGGGAGGTTTTCAAAGCATTGTTGAAGAAGGAAACTAGGGCTGCACTTCTCCTATATATATTGAGCTTCTGCACACGTTGAAGACGACCACGCCTTTCACCTTCTCTTCTATCTCTCTTTCTCATTCATCCGCCATCATCTTTTTCTTCTTTTTCTCTATTTGTTTTATTTTGGTTTTTAAAACAATGCGTAACTAACTATCTTTTTGTTAGGGGCAAGGTTTGAAGCCCCAATTATGTAGAACATATGTTTGTTTAAATTTAGTTTCTTGATCTGTGGTGTGGATTGGTTGTTTATCTCTGATTGATTGAAAACTTTTACATGTGTTTGTTTTATGGTGGCCAACATAGGATTTATGCATGTAATTGGAGCTAGGTTTAGAAAATAATTCACCTAATCGTCTTGTTTTCTAATCCACAAGTATGCAAGGCTTTGAACAAAAGTTGATGTTTTAAACAACTAGAAGAGCATGCTAGGTAGGCGTTCCACACTAGACTGCAACTCTATAATCAATCGTTTCCATGAGATCTTAATGCTTCAAATATGTTGACACTATATGTGTTGTTGATAGGATAGCGTTCTATACCTTGATTGCATGTTTGATAGGCTTAGCTATTGTGTGTTCACGTAGACTAAGTATTTAGGGAAACATTAATAAGGGACATGATCTGCTCTGACTTGTTTCTTGGTTGATTTTTGTTCACACCTTAGTAATTGAAACTAGGTTAACTTAACATTGTTCAAAAGTAATTGATGGTGGATTTCCGAGTCTCTAACGTCTTCTCCATTTTATTTCTCTCAAACTTAAAATCGAAATTGCTTTCTTTATTTTCCTCTTATTTTCATAAAACCTAGAAAACCCCCAAAACATTTATTTTATTTTTTTTCTTTTTCGTTTCTCCTACTCTCCTTCTCCCTATTCTACGTTTGTTTTCTTTTCTTTTAGTTAGTTTCTTTGGTTGCTTGATTTGTCATCTTTGATTAGTTTAGATTACTTTATTTTTATTTTTCTTTGTGATTAATTAGTTACCCTCAATCCCCGGCTTGAACGATCCCTGCTTACTCTATATTGCTGACGACTATATCTTGCAGGGTTAAGTTGAGCGCTTGTTTTTAGCGTATCACCTTCTCTTTCTGGTGCTCATTATTTTCTTACCATCGTTGATGATTATACACGTTTTACTTGGATTTTTTTAATGCGACATAAAGATGAGGTCCAATCACTCATCAAGCGCTTTTTTAGCTATGCTATCACTCAGTTTGATTCTCGTATTGAAAATTTCCGTAGTGATAACGGTAGTGAATTCCTGTCGCTTCGCTCTTTTTTTAATGATAATAGTGTTGTTTTTCAACATTCTTGCGTTTACACGCCTCAACAAAATGGGGTTGTGGAGCGCAAACACCGACACATTCTTCAAGTGGCACGTGCTCTAAAGTTTCAAGCACATCTCCCTTCTCAATTTTGGGGGGAGTGTGCCCTTACCGCAGTCCATATCATCAATCGTTTACCTTCTCCTGTCCTTTCTTTCACAACCCCTTTCGAACGCCTTTATTCGAAACCTCCTTCCTTCTCTCATCTACGTGTTTTTGGATGTTTAGCCTACGCTACTAACGTTCACCCCTCTCATAAATTCGATCAATGTGCCATTCCGTCCATTTTCATCAGCTATCCCATCGGTCAAAAAGCCTACAAGTTGTATGACTTATCCCTCAAAAAGGTCTTTACTAGCCGAGATGTAAACTTTCATGAACACATTTTTCCTTTATCCACTCAGCCCAGTTCTGTTGCCTCATCCTTAGGCCCCTAACCCGGCCCTATTCCCTTGCTCCCTGACCCATTCACTTCAACCTCTGATCTTGACTTTTCTGTCTCTCCACCTGCATCACCTTCTCTCAATCCCCCCGCTTCGTCATCCTCCTCTCCGGAAACCGATCCCTCCAATTTCCCCACCTCATCTCCGCCATCATCTTCGCCGCCCCCACCGCCCCCTCTCCTCACCTATTCTCGTCGTCGTTCGACGCACCCTCCGGTCAACGACACCATCGTTCTCGGTCCGTCTGGCTCTCCTTTTCCTGTTTCTCCTTCTTCTACGGCGCCGGCCTCTGCCCCAGTGCCGCCGCTGCCCTCTCCGCCTCCTTCCCCGTCGCCTCTCCCTGCTGTGCCTATTCCTGCCCCCGCTATAGACTCCGACCCTATTCCCTATCCCGATCTGGCTCCTCTCCGTCGCTCCAGCCGCCAAACTCGTCCACCGGGCCGCCTCACCTATCATGTCTGGTCCAACGTTTCCTCTGACCACTCGTCCTCCTTGCTGCCTGGTCTGACCAGAGGTACACGCTACCCTTTGGCCAATTATGTCTCCTATCATCGGTATCTGCCGCAGCACCGCTCTTTCATGGCCAAGATTAGCCATGTTACCAAACCACGCACCTATTCTGAGGCTGTCGCCCATCCTGAATGGCAAGCTGTTATGCTTTCCAAATTACAGGCTCTTCAGGCCAACCGAACTTGGACACTGACTCCACTTCCGCCTGGTAAGGTCCCAATTGGCTGTCGTTGGGTTTATAAGGTGAAACATAAAGCCGATGGTTTCGTTGAAAGGTATAAAGCCCGTCTGGTTGCTAAGGGTTTTACTCACCTAGAAGGGGTCGATTATCAAGACTTTTTCCCCTACTGCCAAAATCATTACTGTTCGTTATTTGTTAGCTTTGGCTGCAGCTCGTGGTTGGCAATTGTATCAATTGGATGTGAACAATGCATTCCTCCATGGTGATTTGAAGGAAGAAATTTACATGTCTCCTCCGCCTGGTCTTCGGCGACAGGTGAGGAGCATTTGGTATGCCGATTACATAAGTCTTTATATGGTTTGAAGCAGGCTTCCCGGTAGTGGTTTGAGAAATTTTCTGATGCTGTACGGTCAGCCGGTGATTATACGCATTTATATGCATGTAATTATATCTAAAACACTATAAATAAGTTAATCCCCATGTCAATTAATATGTAATTAATTCACTTTTATATATTTTGTAGTAAATAAGCGGAGGTGTGGAAACAAGATAAAATGTCGCCAAAATTGGAGCAAATTGTAGTTTCCGACAAAAGGACAAAAAAATCAACACTGAGTCAACTGCAGTGGATGCCGTGAAAGAAGTGAAATTCCATTGTCTCCAAAGATATATGCTGAGGTGCATTGAGAAAAGAAGAAGAAGAGAAAGAAAAAAAACAGAAAAAAAAAAGGAAATAAATCTTGATGCATGGATGTTTAATTAATCAAGGATTGATTACTTAAACATGTTTTGGCCATATACATGCTGCACGTGTTCCCCATTTCAACCAACCAAAAAAATAATCCCATTAGCCATTCCTTTCACACGTGGCCCTTTTCTTATCACATTCCCTCACCTCTTCTTGACCCACCGAGACCACATATGTAGAGCCTATATATATTACCCTCATCATCTCTTGAGAGGGGAGATGACCCGAACCACAGAACAGTAGCCGCAGCCACACCAAAAACAGAGGCAGCCCTTTTGGGCTGCTCTCTCTCTCTCCTCCTTCTCCTCCATTTCCCCTCTTTTCTTTAGTTTTATTTTAGAGATTTCAAGAATTTACTCACACAAAGCTTCAAGTAGGGGTCATCATTTGGCCCGCGGGCCTAAAAGCCCATGGGCGCCAGCCCGGCCCAGTGGGCAAAAGCCCGGCCCGGCCCGCAAAAAAGCCCATCTCGGCCCTGCCCATTGGGCATGAGGCAGGGCTAGGGCGGAGGGTTCAAAGCCCAGGCCCGGCCCTTATATGCCCATTAAAGCACGCCCGGCCCGGCCTTATAAGCCCGTCCAAAAGCCCATTCAATTTTTGTATTAATATATTTTTATGTAGTTATATTGAACCAATTATTGCATTAGGCCATATGTTTTTTTAATTTTGTATTTTATTTTGTTCAATAATTAACATATCATCATTTTTTCATAGGTTTTTGTATATTTTTAACAAAATAATATGACATATAAATATAATGGGCTCGGCCCTGCCCATCCAAAAAAGCCCGGCCCGGCCCTGCCCTAAAAAGCCCGTAAGGCCCTGGGCCTTGATTTTTAAGAGAAGCCAGGCCCTGCCCGGCCCGAAAAATAAAAAAAATATGTTTTGGCCCGGCCCGGCCCTGCCCTGCCCATTGACGACCCCTAGCTTCAAGGATCTATCAAAGGGCTCAACCTCTACAAGATTCAAGATTTGGGTAATTGTGGGAGTTATAATTCAAGAGTAGTCACGTTGGCTTTCTAGCTAATTGTGGCTATCATTGTTTTCTCGTACACTTTTATAATCTTTTCTCTTTGAATTTTGTATCTTTGATGTTCATAGTTATGGGTTGTGAGTAATTTTCTTGTTGGGTTTTAGGGTTGTGTCCCTAACCCAAAATTTTGTGTAAAAAATATTTAATTTAATGTAATGATGCAATTTTCATATGATGGATGCTTATATATATTTTTGTTGGGTTAAAATGCATGTCTAGGAGCCTAGTCAACTCTAGGATGTGTGTTTTGAGCATGTCTAGGACGGAGTTAGAGGCTTGACCCCCTCTAATTCCTAAGCTAGAAACCTTCAATTTCGTATTCGAGGGGTTATAAGCATGGTGATTTACACCCGTTGCGTGATTACGCGGGCGGGTAGCTTAGTAGTCTAATTCCTCGATCTCTACGCCTCTTGATGTGAATTAGTGACCCTTGAACCGGCTCTAATTCACGCCAAGTGAGTCCCTACGGCCCTTGAACCGGAGTAGGAATACCATGAAAGGGAATTTTGGTCCTTGAGCCTTGAACAGCCTTGGATACGACTACCGCCAAAATAGGAAATATGCATCTACATTAGATTAGCTTCCGACACATGAGATTTGGTGAATGATCCTCCCTAACACCCGACACTCCCATTTATATTGTTTACGCTTTTATTAATTTCTTTGCATTTTTATTAGTTGCTTTACATTCATTATTTTTTTGTTAATCTAAAATCAACCCTCAAGCATTAAACTTTTCCACTCATTTGTGCATATCCATCACTAGGTTCTTAGTTTTGATTAGGCTTTGGTGAAAACTAAAACCAAGCATTGCTAGGGCTTGGTGCCTTAGATTAGCATTTTTATTTATTTTCTTTTTCTTTTCTTTGTTTGCTAAGTGTCTTTATTTCCGATTACCCAAGGATTGTGGGTTAGCTACTAATCCCCGTGGTACGATAAACTTTGGGCATAATATTTCCCACTTCTTTGATGACCGTGCCCTTATTGCGCGTAAGTTGCATTTAAGCACTCAAGTCAGCCGGGTACGTCCAATCTAAAGCTGATTATTCATTGTTCACTAGAAAGAATGGGGATTCATTTACTGCACTTTTGATTTATGTGGATGACATATTGATTACTTGGAATGATTTGGAGTCTATTGCTGCACTTAAAACTTTCTTACATGTATAGTCAATTTCGTCTCAAAGATCTTGGAGACTTGAAGTATTTTCTTGGTATTGAAGTTTCTACTTCTAAACTTGGAATCTTTATATGTCAACGTAAATATGCTCTGGAGATTATTGAAGATGCAGGGTTACTAGGAGCTGCACCTGCAGATACTCCCATGGAGAAAGGTTTAAAATTGTCTGATCATAGTGATTTGCTCAAAGACCCCGGAAAGTACAGAAGGTTAATTGGCAGGCTTATATATCTCACTGTTTCTCGACCTGACATCACTTATGCAGTCCATGTCCTAAGCAAATTCATGAACCAACCCAGAAAAATGCATTGGGAGGTAGCATTGAGAGTGATGCGTTATCTAAAAGGTGCTCCTGGGCAAGGTCTATTCTTTTCTTCCATTAATGATCTGAAGTTGAGAGCTTATTGTGACTCTGATTGGGCGGGGTGTCCTGTCACTAGAAGGTCTACCACCGGATACTTTATCTTTCTTGGACCTTATTTGATTTCTTGGAAATCAAAACGTCAAAAAACAGTATCTTTGTCTTCAGCAGAGGCGGAATATCATGCTATGACAGGAACATGTTGCGAGTTGACTTGGTTACGTTATGTGCTTAGAGATCTGGGCCTATCTTTCGTGAACCAGTCTTGCGGTTTTGTGATAACAAGGCTGCACTACACATTGTGGCCAATCCCGTATTTCATGAGCGAACTAGGCACATCGAGATGGGATTGCCACTACATTAGAGACAAAATTCTAGATGGTTCTATGGCCACGAGGTATGTCAATTCTGCTTATCAGCTTGCTGATGTTCTTACTAAACCTTTGGGGAAAGATATCTTTGTTCCTGTTTGGACCCAAAATGAGCATATTTT
>BDJD01001191.1:35881-55995 GCA_002564525.1 Rosa multiflora | reverse complement strand
TCATTATCATGGCAAAACGCAATTTTTGTATATTGCATTCTAAAAATAGCCATAGCATATTTAATAATAAATCATAGCAAAGAAAGGCATGCATAGTAAAATTATATAAGCGTAAATAAAATAAAACATGCTAAAAATTGCATAAATCACAAAATATATATGGCATGCTAAAAAAAATATATAAGCAATAACATAATGAAAATGCATGTGTACGCATAATTATAAAGCGTAAATGAAATTCATAGAACATGTTTGAAATTTTATTAAACAGTAAAAATATATAAATCATGCTTAAACATAATCATATAAAACATAAATGACAAAGCATGCTTAAAATGATTAATATAATCTAACTAAACATGCTCGAAAAATTTATAATAAAAGCATAAACAATAAAATATATAGCATGCTCAAGAAAATAAATAATGAGAATCTACCATTGTATGAAATTAAATAAATTAAAGAGAACATACTTGGTTTCGAAAAAATAAAACAATCCTAGTGCACGCGCGTGTTGATGCAGGCGTGTGTAGTGATGTTTTTGGGGGTGAGAAAAACTGGGCTGCTTCCTTTTTTTCAGCAGTGGGCCTTGTTTTTTTTTTTTGCTTTTTTTTTCTCTCTGGGCTACAGGCCTACTTTTTCTTTTTTCTTGTCTGGGCTGCAGGGCCTCTCTTTTTTCTTTTTTTTTTCTGGGCCGCAAGGCCTGTTGCTCTCTTTTTTTTTCTTTTTTTTTTTATTCTGGGCCAGGTCGTTACTTTGGGTCGGATCACCCTTTTTTTTTCTTAGCTGTTGGCTCTGAGCGTGCTGATAACGTATTAAAGTAAAATGTTTTTTTTTTTTTTTGCTTTTTTTTTTCTCTCTGGGCTACAGGCCTACTTTTTCTTTTTTCTTGTCTGGGCCGCAGGGCCTCTCTTTTTTCTTTTTTTTCTCTGGGCTGCAAGGCCTGTTGCTCTCTTTTTTTTTCTTTTTTTTTTTTATTCTGGGCCAGGTCGTTACTTTGGGTCGGATCACCCTTTTTTTTTCTTAGCTGTTGGCTCTGAGCGTGCTGATAACGTATTAAAGTAAAATGAGATTGGAATTGATCTATTCATTTCATTTCATAGCCCCTTTATATAGGGAGAGAATTACAATGGAAAGAACAATTACAATGATGACATTAAACGCTAATTGATCCGTAATTGTGCTTATTGATGGTAATCACTGATTCCTTGATTCCCTTTCCGTCAGTTGCTTTGACGAAGGCACATAATATGTTTTTCCTTTAACAAAGAATTATTCTTGTTTTCTATTTTTAATAGGTGACTTGAGTAATTAGTCCAATAAATTGTTTAGAAAATTACTCATAAGTGTCATTCTAAAACTTTAATTAGCTAGAAGGCCACCAAATATTTTTTGTACACATAAGGCCAGTTGCATTCACAAAATATTTTATTCCTGACAATTATACCCCTCTACGGTTCTACCTCAGAAAACCAATTGGATCCGCCCCTTACATCAATCACAGATCTCTCTCTCTCTCTCTCGAGCGACCTCTATGCTCTTCTCCAGCGGTGAAGACGTCGGTGACGCTTTTGGACGAGGCGGCAAGCCAATCTTCTCTCTCTCGTCTCTAATTTCAAAGAAGCCCTCTCCAATTTCAACGAGAAAGCTCCCCTTCTGTTTCTCTGCTGCACCAATTCGATCACCACTGCCTTCACATCTTGGTCTAGGCCTCTGATCCCGACGACCACTAGCATGGCGCTACCATACCTTGCACCGCCGTCGTTACCTATTACAGATCGAATGAAAACAAGATAGGAACATGCAGATCTGGAAATTGTCAGCGGTTGGCTGATTTCTGGTTGATGATCGTGATCGGAGAGGTGAGAGAAGAATCACGAAGATGATGAAGATGCACGGCGAGGCGAGGCAGGCCATGCATCGACGACATCGTCTAGGGCTCAGTTTGGTATCGACTCTTTCACTCATTCTTCCATTCTCCACTAATGCTCGCCGGATTTCATTCTCTCATGCTTGCAATGGATGACATCAGATAACGAAAATGGATGGTAGAAGATGACCTATACAAAGCGCCAGAGGAAGAACAAGGTCGCGGATTCCATCAACAATCACAATAGGCTTATTCTGGCGCTGTGATCTCCGACAGAGACAACGTTTTCCGAGGTGTGGAGAAAGAGGCAGAGGAGCGAGAACGGAGGAGGCAGGAAGCTCAGAAGGTGGATGCGGCAGCATTGGTCAGATTGAATTGAGCTACAGTGAGGTTGGTTATGTCGATTTTTTCATCATTTTACAATTGGTTGGTAAAAGTTTGAAAAATTTTGTTGTTTTGAGTTTTAGTTAATATTGATTGCTTTTCATTACTTCAATTTCAATTTTTGATTCAGCAAATAGTTTTATGCTTGTGGACTGTTCTTGTTTTGAAGCTTTGGATATGAAACAAATAGACATTAGTTTTACTTATTATGACTTGAAGATTGAGACTTCCTATTTAAGTTCTAGGTCTATGATTCCCTGAATGATCCTGCTGGTGATTCTTCTTCTGCAGTTTTTAGATTTCGTGTGATTTTTGGATTATTATTTGCACTGGCTTCATCAGGAGATAACAGAAAACCTTGATCCGGTGGTTGAGATAACACAAGCCTCCACAGCGGGTTGCAAAGGTCGTCGGCGGCGGCGGCAGAATCGTCCACATTCATGTACAGCCTCAAATCTCGTTTCCGTTGCTTCAGCTCATCGGCGACAACATGGATGTATTGCAAATACGGCGGCAGAATCGCGCCGCTTTTCAACAACTTAGATCTGGAAATTTCACACGTTTAAAACCCGGAATTATGTATTGTTACAGTTTTTGGATTAGGTAGGAAGTTCATTTGTTGATATTTGTCATTCAATTTGATAGCTTTGGTTTGATTTTGGTAATTCCTAAGGATTTTATGGCTCACTCTAGTGAATGATGTTCATGGATACAAGTTATGATGATGGATTATGATATGTGCAATACATGCAAGTTTGAGCATTGCAAGCCTTCGACATTGTAAATTTATCGTTGTTTTAATGTTTCATAATAGTTTTTGTGTTGGTTGGTAATAGCTTTCTCAGTCGTTGATAGTAGCATTGTTAGTCTCGGGTTATAGTTTTTTCAATCTTGCGAATAGATTTTGTTTTGCGTTGCAGTAGTTTTTAGTGTTGGTATGAGTAGTTTTTACTAATAGTTAAAGTAGTTTTTGGTATTGGTGAGAGTAGCATTTTTTATGCTGGTGACAGTAGTTTTTGTTTCTGGTGATAGTAGTTTTTGTTGTTGGTGATAATAGCTTTCTGATATTAGTGACAGTAGTTTTTGTTAGTGGTGGGAGTAGCTTTTAGTGTTGTTGAGAGTAGTTTTTGTTACTGGTGACAGTAACTTTTATTGCTAATGACAGTAGTTTTTGTGACCTCGCCGGAAAACTCATCAGGATAGCTTTTGTTGTTCACTTGTTGGTGTGGAGTAACTTTTAGTGTTGGTGACAGTACCTTTTGTGGTCTCACAGAAGGTCGCCGAAGATTTCATCAGAGTAGCTTTTGTTGTTGGTGACAGTAGCTTTTGTGACCTCGCCGGAGGTTACCATAAATCTCACCAGAGTAGCTTGTCTTGCTAGCAACAGTAGCTTTTATTGCTGGTGACAGTAGCTGTTTTTGCTCGTGACAGTAGCTTTTGTGGTTGCCGGAAGTTGGCCGGAGACCCATCCAAATAGGCCGGAGGTCGGCCGAAGACCCGCCGGAGTTGGCCGGAGACCTCGCCGGAGAGGAGAGAGAGAATGATTGTTAAGTTTTTACTCTAGTGGCATTTATGTAAATATGTTAGTTTTTATATCCAAAATTCAACACTCTTTTTAATCTAGTGGCCTTATGAGGGAAAAAAAATAATTGGTGGCCTTAAAGCTAAAAGAACATTCAAATATGCACTTGTATGTAATTAACCCTAAATTGTTCATCTTTCAAGGTTTCGTCAATATTTTCAATATTCTTTTTTTCTTCTATTTTTTTTGGCTCCTCATTTGTTGGCTTATATTTGAGTTCTGTAATTTTTGCCTTTAGGAGAATTTTTTTTTTAAATTTGATTTATTTCCTTCTGTAAGTCTTGCATTGTTATTTCCGGTTTTTATTTTTTATCAAATCACCCTCCACTATGGTCATATCAACAGCCACAACAGTTAAGACCAGTAAAGAGAAGTCTTCATTATGATCATGCCAGGTTTCATTATGATCCTGCCAAGTTACACGAATTCAACAAAAGTACAGCAAAGCTGCTCCATCAAAGTCCCTTCAAGTTTGTCAAGTTCTACAGATTCCAACAAAGAAAAATAAAGCTGTACAACTCATATCTTCTCAAATCTTCTCAAGTCTTTCACATAATCAAAATGGTTTTCTTGCTGTATTATTGTAACAGTATTGTAAAGTGGCTATAAAAGTCGTTGTCTAAGAGATCTTGGATTTCCTTTTTCTGGTACTTTAATAATTTGTTATTCATCCAAATCCAAGAGCAAAGACAAATGCTCATGTAGAATATCAAAAATTCAAAGTCAGCTTGTAGCCATTTAAACTATAACTGTAACTATAACAGTAACTGTAACAATAACTATAACTATAATAATAACTATAGTGTCCTAAAACTTGATTTCAATGAGAGGTACAAGCAAGGATGCTAGCTAAAACACACTTGTTTTAAATTGCACTCTGATTACATTCATACAATTGATAGGCTTTTATAGCCATTTTACAGCACTGTAACAACAATACAACTGGAAAGTAATTTGATTCTTGAAAGGCTTGGGAAGATTTGAGAATACAGAAATCTTCAAAACTTGACAAGCTTGAAGGGACTTTGATTTGTTCTTCTTTGGATGAATTCATGAACTTAGCAAGATCATAATTGAACTTTTATGATCATCTTTGGCTGTTGTGGTCCTTGAAATGACCCTAGAGAAGGGCGTGGCATTTGAAAATGACCATAGCAAATGTCATCACTATTGACATGTCCTTTTAATTGTGGCTAGGATACCTAAAAATTTTAGACTTGTCCGGTTGAAGATATTTTGACTTTTGAGAGAATATTACACTTGGAGAGATAATGTGTGATTAAAAATCATCTGCAAAAGTTGCATCGGGGTCATGATTTGCGAATTGAGACTGGACCTTATCCGTGACGTCATCATCTCCATCTTCACTTTGCGAAATTTGAGATAACACTTCCTTGAGTTTTAGGGTATACTCATTTGGAGAAGAGATGTCTGCAAGTTGACTTTGAATTTTGGACTTCTGCATGAGGAATTGGCTTTGCTCTTGAATTTGAATTATTGATCCCTGTTTCCAGTATTAAGGGTGCTTTTTGAACCATTTGAGGAGAGGCTCTTCAGATAACTGATCAATTTTGAAGCTATCTCACCATTTTTGTTTGAATCTTCTTGTTGAGGTCATTGCTTGATCTAGATTTGGTGGAGATATGATAATATCCTACAAAAGAATCCATGCAATATTTTGAAAAGCATAAAACATGAAGACTGAATGGTTCAAAGAGCATCTTCTATATTGGAAATATGGACCAATCATTCAAATTCAAGAGAAAAGCCAATTCCTCATGCAGAAGTCTAAAACTCAAAGTCAACTTGAAGACATTTCTTCTCCAAATGAGTATGCCCTAAAACCCTAAGATAGAGATGATGACGTCATGGATGAAGCCCGGTCTCAATTCGCAAAACATGACCCAGATGTAGCTTATGCTGATGATTTTTAATCGCATAGCTGTCTCTTCAAGTCTAATATTCTCTCAAAATATCTCCAACCGGACAAATCTCAAATTTTACAGGTCTCCTAGCCACAATTAAAAGGACATGTGAATGGTGATGGCCTTTCACTATGGTCATTTCCAAATACCACGAGCCTCTTCTAGGGTCCTTTCAAGGACCACAACAACCAAAGATGTTTAGAAAAGCTCAGTTATGATCATGTTAAGTTCATGAATTCATCCAAAGAAGAATAAATCAAAGTCCTTTCAAGCTTGTCAAGTTCTGAAGGTTCCTCTCTTCTCAAATCTTCCCAAGTATTTCAAGAATCAAATTACTTTCCAACTGTATGGTAGTTACAGTGTTGTAATGGCTATAAAAGCCTATAAATTGTATGCATGTAATCAGAGTGCAATTTAGAACGAGTGTGTGAATAACTGTATGGGGAAGCATTAACTGTTTCTTTTCTTACTGGAATGTTTATTTCTTCCATAGGTGGTCTCTTAGCTTCTAAAGTTTTCTTATCTGCTATGGTCCAAGTTTTTGTAACTTTACTTGTTACGTTAATCTTCTTGTTAGAATCATGTTCATTTTTGGACGAATCAAAATACCAATCAAAGAAATAAATATTTATTTATTTTGTGCTTATTTAAAAAAGTATAATATTCTTCTTGAATTTCGTCTCTTTCTTGTTTGTCAAACATTATAAAGAAAGTTTTGCTTTTGAAACTATTCTTGTCAGAGTAAAAGTCTTCTCTTAGGTATGTCTTGTCTATTTCAAAAGGTTTTAATATTGTAAAAATTTGAGGGTTTCTTATTTCATCTGCATCCATAGAGGATTGAGTTGGCGAAGCGTGTCTGGTTTCTTGTTCTTCTACTGTATAAAAAGGTCTTGGTATGGTAGATAACTAGAACTGTAACTGTAACTGTAACAATCTTATCTATTTCAAAAGGTTTTAATATTGTCAAAATTTGAATCTCTTATTTCTTCTGCATTTGTAGAGAATTGAGTTGGTGAAGCATGTCTGGTTTCTTGTTCTTCTACTGTATAAAAAGGTCTTGGTATGGTAGTAGCTATAACCATAACCATAACTGTAACTGTAACTGTAACTGTAACAATCTTGTCTATTTCAAAAGGTTTTAATATTGTAAAAATTTGAGGTTCTCTTATTTCTTTTGCATCCATAGAGGATTGAGTTGGCGAAGCATGTCTAGTTTCTTGTTCTTCTATTGTATAAAAAAGTGTTGGTATGATAGGTAACTGTAACTGTAATAATAATAATAATAAAAGATTTGAGGAGATTCGTGAAGATAAGATTCTGCCGAACTTGACAGGCTTTGAAGAGTTTGACGTGTTTTCCTTTGCATGAATTCATGCATCTTGGTAAAGTCATTTTTGTAAGGTCATCATCGGTCACCATCACTTGCTTTATGCATGTTGAAAAGAATGTCTTTATTTGAAATATTTGCTTCTGAATGTCCCTAGCAAGGAACGTGTCAACCAAAAATGAATTTTGGGAAAGATTTCACTATTCACACATGTCCCATTTATTAGGGTTAGGACACCTGTAAGATTTGAGTTTTGTCCGATTGGAGATTTGTCTTGTTTGAGATAATTTATGTGATTTTCTTTGTTTTGAATTAAATTGACTTTTTTGGTAATTGCAGCATTTACTTACAAATTAAAAGAATTGAACATCAACTTCAACAGCCTTATATACAAAATTGAATAATAATAATAATAATAATTTTTAACTATTTCAAAGTGTGAAATAGTGTTACTTTTACTATATGAAGACACGACACGACCCTTACTAGGGTCATTCAGAAGCAAAAATTTTCAAACATACACAGAGTAAGGACCTTCTTTTCAACATGCACAAAGACAATGATTGTGACCTTACCAAGATGCTTGAATTCATGCAAAGGGAAACACGTCAAATTATTCAAAGCCTGACATGTTTGGCATAATCTAATCTTCACGAATCTCCTTAAGTCTATCAAGAATCAAATTACTTTCCAGCTGTATTATTGTTACAGTATTGTAAAACGGCTATAAAAACCCATCAAATGTATTTATGTAGGCAGAGTTCAGAACAGAGTTTTTTAGAGTTAGAAAAAGAGTTTAGTGAGTGTTAGTCAGATACTTGCTCTCACCAAGATCTTGTATATATTCAATCACTTTCATCAATTAAAGTTCTCTTCAAGTTTCAACTATTTCAAGGTATTTTTATTTCGATTCCTTATTTTAACATCATGTTTCTGCAATCCAATTTAAGAAATAAAATTACTGAATATTAGTTTTATCTTCGAAGATTAGAATTGCAACAAAAATTTGTTCAAGGAATATATCAGGTTGTCCTTCTTCCTTGTCCACCAAACACTTAAGAATATGATTGTTATAATTTATATTATATTTCTTCTATGAATTTTGAAGTGAGGATTTCAATGATTTAAGGTTTATTTAATTATTATAGAGAAGAAGTTTCAAAATTAACCTGTTAGATGTTTAAGATAAACAAAATTAAAAGAGAAATAGCTAGGTTCCAGAAACAACTTGTGCAAACCAAATTACAATTAAGATTTGTTAAAGCCAAATATCTAGTTATCCTCCCTCCTGTTTGTTTTGAATTTGATCATTTTGATTTATATTATACACACATAGCCGACTACGACTGGAGTATTTACTAGCTCAACCTCATAATCTACCACTATAATAAAGAACTTTCACGGTTTGCTTATTAGCAGTATAGGTATTCCAAATACTGAAATAGATCGGTTCATACAATATTAGACTGTGTATATTGAATCTGAAATAGGGGAATATGAGGCAAATTACGCATCTAAATCATGAACAACAAGAAACGTTCATGGGAACTGATGTGTGAAATAGTATCAATCATCGTTTTTAAATGAATAACGATGTTAAAATGCATAGTTGTGCTGGAGGATCTATATTTCCTTAAGCATTAAAGTCAATAAGATAAGGGTTTAACAATATATATAAACATACAAGTTTGTTATCATTTAAACGTGTTTACATCGATTTATAATAAGGAACCGATGTGTATAATGCTACTAGACATCGGCTAAAAACTGATGTCTGGATTTTTCGGACCTTTCTCATCACCCACTAAGACATTGGTCGGGATTCTTTTTCTCATCGGTTTTTGGCCGATGTCTAAGGGCATTTTTCTAGTAGTGTGGGCATCAAAATTTGACCATACAAACGTCATTGTTTTCAATCCAAATCCAAATTTTAGAAATTATCAACAAAGACAGTGGTTATAACTTTTTCTTACTAAGCTCATCCAATTAATTGTGATGTCTAGGAGAGGTTTGAACTGAGAGAACGGTTTTACAAGTGAGCATAGCTCTACCAAAATCTCGCCTTACCATACCTGGTCACAATCAAATTGGAGTTACCATAAGGATTGAGTAACTACTACTTGTCTAAGCTTGACTATCATTTTTTGATTAAATTTTGATTTAGAAACTTTGACGTAATCATTGGCTTTCACAGAAATAAAGTGTCGATTTTGATTCAAACTTTATTCATTCAAGTATGTTTCCCGGAGAGCTAGAATGCCTTGTGGATAATGCTACTATGCACACCATACTGTGAAATAGGCAGTTATTTCTTGAGATGACGCTTACTCGATCTTCAGTGACTAAGATGGCAGGGTCATCTAAATTGATTCATGGTCGAGGACCAGCTCAATTCTTGTTGCCAAATGGCACAATCATTAATGTCACTAAAGCTCTCTAAACTCCTAGGACTGGAAGAACCCTTTTGAGCTTTAAAGATATAAGAGCAATTGGTTTTCATGTGAAAACACATTGTAAGAATGGATAAGAGTTCCTTTGAATCACCTCTAATGACTACGGACATAAATGAGTATTAGGGAAATTTATGTGTTGTTCTAGTGGATTGTATGCAACCACTATTTGAATCATTGAATCCAACCATGTCATGAGAGATGACTTATGGGATTCTGACATATATAGGCTTTGGCATGACCATTTAGGACACCCAGGTCGTGACATGATGATCCATTTATTAAAGACTTCACACGGACATCCTTTCTTCATAACAAAGAGAAGTACGAATCAAAAGTTGATTCAAAGAGAGCATTGCATCGCTACCGCACCTCAGGGCGCCGCCTCGTGCACCACCGGCCAGTTAACGCCGGTTTCATGATCCCCTTGCGTCAAAATCATGTCTTTGAATCCATGTATGGAGATTTGGCTCCCCTCTCTACTTCTCAAGTCAATTGTGACTTCATGGCTCAACCAAAATCCTCATTGGTTGCTTCTAAAGCCCATTTTTTGTTCTGCAAAGCTTGCTTTTTAGCAAATTTGGATCGAGACCATCTTATGGAAAGGACACTGAAGAAAACATTCAATTCTTACAAAGAATCCAAGGTGATATTTGTGGACCTATTCAACCACCTTGCAGACTATTTTGATATTTTATGGTGTTGGTTGATGCATCAATACGCTAGTCACATGTCATGCTTTTGTCCATAAGGAACGTTGAATTTGCTAAACTCTTAGGACAAATTATTAAGTTAAGGGCTCACCACCCTGATCATCCTATTAAGTCAATACGCCTTGACAACACTGGGGAGTTTACGTCAATAACTTTTGATGATTATTGCATGTCCATTGGGATTGAACTTGAACATCTAGTTCCTCATGTACACATCCAAAATGGTCTCGCAAAAACTGCCATTAAACGACTACAAATGGTTGCTAGAGCATTGGTAATGCGCATCAATCTTCCTATTTCTGCTTGGGGCTATGCAATATTGCATGTAGCTGTGCTTATTCGTCTGAGACCCACTGCCACTCAACTCTTTTTTGCGTCACAGATGGTTACTGAGTATGAGCCTGATGTGTCACACTTATGCATGTTTGGGTGTACATTTTATGTGCCAATTGCATCGCCATAGCGCACCAAAATGGGTCCTCAATGACGTTTAGGTATTTATGTTGGATATGATTATCAAACTATTATCCGCTACTTAGAACCCTTGACATGCAATCTTTTTACCGCTAGATTTGAGGATTGTCACTTTGATGAGACAGTATTCCCGTCGTTAGGGGGAGATAAGAACATAAATGTTCAACATGAACGACAGGAATTGTAGTGGGCTGCCCCTACTTTGTCTCATCTTTATCCTCAAATTGTACAGTCTGAAATTGAAGTGCGGAGAATTCTTGATCTTCAGAACGTAGCAGATTCGATGCCTGATGCGTTTTCTGATATCGCTAAAGTGACAAGATAACACATGCCTACTGCAAACGTGCCTGCAAGGATCGATGTCCCTAAGATTAGAGGACATGACGCTACCTTAAGAGAGACTAGGCATGGCATCAACGTCTCCCCTTGTGGGGACGTTATGGCTCAAGCCGGGTTCCCCGTTAGGAAGCGCGAAAGGCCCAAAGGTTCTGTGGCGACTCGAGTGGGTATACCACAATGCCGTAATATTAAGCCAATAGGAGCTCGATACGTCATAGACGTACCGTAGACCTACCAACTTAATACTACAAGGCTTTTTGAAATACGAGTTTTAGAAAATAGGAGAAAAATAAAACTTTTAAGAAAAGACTTTCGATCAACAACCCAATATTCAAATTAATAAGTCTGGAAATGGTTCAAAATAAAGTGGGCAAGTGCACTGTGACTCCTTAGGGCTTACATCATAACCGAAATGAAAGGAGTTCAATAACAACAATAAAACAAAGGGTGAGGCGGGCACCCAGGTAGGCAGACCTCACAAAATTCAGCTGAGTTCCACATTGAAAGGAAAGTGAGTAAATCGATAGAGTACCAAAATAGAAGGACTTCAAGCAACAGGGACAACAACACACGGACTCAGCCAACGACCCAATTCTAATCCAGATCTTCCGAAGTGATCTCATTGTAACTTGAAATGTAGGGGTGAGCATTTCGTCCTTGATAGCCCATTAGGGGCCGACCCAACCTTAGTTAGGTTTGAAAACTAATAAGTAAAACATTGCTACTAGAATATAGATTGCCCACATTTGTAAAATCAAGTGAAACAAATGCAAACAAAAACAATCATCGTTGTCCTTTTTCAAGAAATCATATGCAGCATGCTTCGCACAACTTAGAGCTCTGAGATACTTACCTGCCGGCTAATCTAAAACAATTGGTGACCGATCCGGTTCATCATCATTCGAGAACTAGCAAACTACTCTATAGTCTTTGTGACTACAAGTAGCGAAAGTGTCCATTTCTTGCCCCTGAGTGTCCTATGACTGGTTTACCGTCGGTACTCACCTTTCCTCGACCCACATAGGAGCACAGCCCCCTCCGGAGGTTCATGGTTATCGACACCGTGGGATGCTTAGGAATCAACGCGTCTAGGTCTCATTCACTTTCAGGTCACAAGTACAAACATACAATGGGGTACAATATCTCAAAATACAAGTCTAGCCTCGGTTTTCGCAATTATCAATTATAAAAACACAAATATCACAAGACATCAACTAATGAACAGCCAAAAACGTACTTGCAGGCAACGTACTATTATACTAGAGCATTCCACATATATAGAAAAGCCTCTAACAAGTAAGGGACAGCTCACCCTACCTGGTAATGTCGGCATATTCCACACTCCGGTGTTTTCTGTTTAAGCTTCCTTAATCATTGTGTTTCCTGACCCGTTACTTTGTTTCTAAGGAATTATCCGAGTAAACATCGTGACTAACTCTAAGTAATCACGCATACTAAATCCTTTTTATTTCAATGAGATCATTTATTATTTCTTTCAACTTTTACCAATTTGGGAAACTAACTTATTTCTTAAAAAGGAAAACATCATTATCGCTCCATTATACTATCGCCAATCCGACCGACCAAAGTTAAATCGATCCCCGCGTTTTACGACGTCAGTCAACCTTGGTCAACCCTCAGAGTTTACTTTTGACATTTGACTTCTGACTTTTGATCATGTACCCCTTTATTATTTATAAATAAAGTTTTACTTCTACTTTTATCCTTTTACTACTCCTTTTTCACATTTTTACTTTTACTGTGGTTTTTACCTCTTCATTTTCACTTTTACCTTTTACCTCCTTTCATCGAATTTACCTTAACTTTCACCTTCTTCACTTTTTACCACTTTACTACGGTAAAACTCCTTTAATTCAACTTTTACTCATTTCTTTATTTTCTTTTTCTTCCAAAAATAAAGACTTTTCTTTTCTTCTTCCTTTTCTTTTTCTTTTGGTCTAAATTACACATCAAAACCTTCAAAATGTTCAACACCAATTTCCAATACTTTGAAAATTAAACCAATAAATTCCTACTAATTAAATCCTCCTCAAATATCCATTTTTCACAATTTTCCACCAACAAAAATAGCTCAACAAAATTCACAAGCAACAAAACAAATTCCAAAAATTCTAGGGTTTGTCCAAAACCCAATCCTTATCCTTTCTTCTCCAAAACTCACGGTCTTTCCTCCTCCTTGGCCTTCTTCACCTACAAATCCATCCAAAATCAACACCACAACCAAAAACTCGAAAGAAGGTTGCATGTGATAGATCCTTACCACAAATCTTTGCCAAACCCGTAGCCTAGCCTCTTGGTTTAAGGAAAAATTGGGTTCAAGAACCAAAATCACAAATGAGAATCAAAAACTCGAATTTGAGATGAAATAAATATAGATTGGATGAATAGACGTTAGATAGGGATGTCAAAAATCCCCAGCAGGGCGGAGCTTCATTGGATACCTGCCCCCCTAATGGGGGGAGGGTTCGGGGACAAATAGGGAATGGGGATGGGGATCCCCAATCCCCGCTATCTAAGATTGGGGATGGGTCGGGGTTGGTATTGTAATCTCCATCCCCAAACCCGCCCTAATAATATTTACATATATTTAATTTATACATTTTTTAATTATATATATATATTAATTTTTTTTATAATATAAATTACAAATATATATATATATATATATATATATATTTACTACTTTACTTTAATTGTTACACTTTTATAATATAAAAGGCACCATATAAACCCTAACTTCATAAACAACAACCCAACCGTTCATATTGTTCTCTCTAACCCTAATTGAATTATGATTTATAATTTAATGAAGTTTTAATTTTATTTGTTGTGGATTTTGATTTTAGAAAAGGCAATATGAGAAAAAATTATTTTATTTATTAAATTCTTATTGGGGATTTGAGGCGGGTTTGGAGACCTAGTCCCCAGTGGGGATGGGGACGGGGAATCCCCAATATATTTTTATTGGGGATTGGGGCGGGGATGGGGATGAAGAATGACTCCGGGGATGGGGATGGTATTGTGATCCCCATCCCCAACCCGCCCCATTGCCATCCCTAGTCGTTAGATTAGAAGGAAGATTACCCTGATTTGAACTTAGAATGAAGGAATCACAAAAACCCCCAAATTGGCTTCGGGTTCTAGGGTTTTTGGGTGATTGAATGGGTAAATCTCATGATTTTGGTTTGAGAAATTGGTAGAGGGAATAAAGAGGAGAAAATATGGAAATTTTGGTGTGGATTGGAGCACCTGCAGCGGCGGCCAGCGACGCAAGGAGAGAGAGAGAGAGCGAGAGCGAGAGAGAGAGAGAGAGAGAGAGAGAGAGAGATGAGGAAATGGTTTTTGAGGCTAGGGTTTGGGGAATGTGAGACTTAAATACCTCCCCCTCTTTAATGAGCGTGAAAAGTCCAACTTGCCCTTCCTTTTGGGCCAAGTGGGCTTGGCTGCTCCCATTTTCTTTTGCTTTTAATTTCCCTCAAGCTTACTTCGGAAATACTATTTCAAGTATCCTTATTTCTCCGACACTTCCACCGAATCTTTTCGGAAAAATTTTCCAGGCTTTTCCTAAGCCTCGGTACTTCAAGGAAAGTTTCCTAGACCCAAATTGGAAATACTATTTCAAGTATCCTTATTTCTCCGACACTTCCACCGAATCTTTTCGGAAAAATTTTCCAGGCTTTTCCTAAGCCTCAGTACTTCAAGGAAAGTTTCCTAGACCCAAATTGGATTTTTTTTTTTCTAAATTCTTAATCTTTAAAATAGTCTATTCCTTACCTAAGCGCGAATACTTTTGTACCTTATGAATACATAGTCCCATATGTTGTACGGCAAAATAAAATAAACAAGAAAAAGTACGGGGTCTACACTCTACCCCCCTAAAAAAAAAAATTGTCCTCCTGGTTAGTTGAACAAGTGGGGGTGTTTCTCGTGCACCTCTGCCTCAAGTTTCCAAGTAACCTCTTCCTTTCTTTTGTGCGTCCACTAAACTTTCACCAACGAAACCTCGCGATTCCTCAGCTGCCTTGTACTTTGTGCTAAAATCTGTGTAGGCTCAGTCTTGTAGGTATAGTTACTTTGTAGTAGCAAGTCTCTCCAAGTTATGACTTGCTGGGTCTCTGGCAGACTCTTCTTAGGTTGAGACACATGGAACATGTCGTGGATATGCTCTAGTTCTTGTGGCAAATCTACTCGATAAGCCATGTTCCTAATTCTCTAGACTATCGAAAAATGTTTGATATATTAGGTGCCAACTTTACTTTGACCCCGAACCGACTGATTCCCTTTCGAGGTTTCACCTTGATATAAACAAAGTCCCCTACTCCAAACTCTAGGGGCCTCCTACGCATGTCTGCAATATGATTTCTGTCTACTCTGGGCTACTCTTAGTTTCTCTTTAACCACTTGAATCTTTTCAGTGGTTTCCTGAACTAAGTCAGGTCCTAGTAGCCCATTCTTGAGCGTCAGCCCAACATGTAGGCGACCTACATGGCCATCCGTAAATTTCTTTGAACTGAGCCATGCCTATGCTACGGTGATAACTGTTATTGTATGTAAACTCTGCGAGTCTCTTTGAAGTCCAATACACAAGCTCGTAGCATGTCCTCCAAAGTTTTGATGGTGTGTTCAGACTGTCCGTCGGTCTGAGGGTGGTATGCCGAACTCAAAATTATCTGTGTTCCAAGCTCTTCTTGAAGCTTCATCCACAACCTCGATGTGAACTTAGGATCTCTGTCAGAGATGATAGTCTTTGGCACTCCATGTAACTTGATGATAGTGTTGACATACAGTCCTGCAAAATACTCTACAGGTGAAGATGGGTGGATGTTATTGTTTAAGTTTAGCGATAGCCAAACCTTAGTTAACGCTGGTCCACCAGGCGGACCGCAACTTGGATATGATTGGTGATTCCGCTACTTGTCAAGTAAAATACAAAGGGTGTCAGAGGGAGACCGCGCTGGGCGGTCTTCTCTTCTCTGATGCTTAAGTTAGTCAATGTATTTATGTTGACAGAATAACAGTAGGTAAGTAGTAAATGCGTAATTAATGAGGAGAGAGGAGAGGACATTTTATAGGTGAGGAGGGAGCTGATCTTCTCCATGTTTTCGATGTGGGACTGACATGCTTCAGTTCCCAGTTTTTGGAGCTTCTGATGTTATCTTGGCATGGCGCGTCAGTGGTGATCTGGGGGTAAGCCGGGGCTCAGGCGGTAGCCTGCTTGGCTGTATTCCCATAGGTGACTTCTTTGGCGGGAATTGGTACCACTGGTGGTAATGTGAGCGTGGCTCATTATAGCTAATTATGCTTGCAAATGCTCATGTAAGTATAGTGGATTTGGTTAGTCGGTCGACTACCACCCACACTTCGTCGTGTCCTCGTGACAAGCGTGGTAATCCGGTGATGAAGTCCATCACCATAGATTCCCACTTCCACATTGGTATAGTTAGTGGTTGAAGTAGTCCAACAGGTAGTTGGTGTTCCACTTTTACTTGCTAACATATTGCACATTGGTCGATGTGGTCGACCACATCCTTCTTCATCCCTCGCCACCAAAACTGGCGCTTCGTGTCTTGGTACATCTTTCCAACTCCCGGGTATATAGTGAAACAAGAACTATGTGCTTCTTCGAGCACCAACTTCCTAACATGGTTGTTTTCAGGGACAACCATTTAGCCCTTAAATCTAACATAGCCGTCTCTACCCACCGTCCACTCGTTGATGACTTCTCCGCGTAGATCTGTGCTCAGAGCTTATGCGTATCCTGGTCGTTCCACTGGCTTTCCTCCTGTTAATGTCTAAGATTTGGGCGGTAGCCTAATCTTGGTTAACGCAGGTCCGGTGGGCAGACCGCTACCTGTGATATAATCAATACCTCCGCTACCTGTCAAATAAAATACAAAGGGCGTCAAAGGGAGACCGCGCTGGGCGGTCTTCTCTTCTCCGATGCCTAATTTAGTCAATGTATTTGTGTTGATAAAATAACACTAGGTAAGTAGTAAATGCATAATTAATGAGGAGAGATGAGTGAACCTTTTATAGGTGGGGAAGATGTTGACCTCTTCTTTGTTTTCGATATGGGACTGATATGCTTCAGTTCCCAGTTTGTGGAGCTTCTGATGCTGTTTTGGCGCGGTGCGTCAGCGATGATATGAAGGTGAGTCGGGGCTCAAGCGGTAGCCTGCTTGGCTGTGTTTCCGTAGGTCACATCGTTGGCGGTAGCATAAACGTAGCACATTATAGCTAATTATGCATGGCAAATGGTCATGTAAGTACAGGTCCCCCAAGTCCCCAATCAAGGAGGGCAATCTTGGTTGGGGAGTTGCCTAGCGGTTAGAAGCGTTACTTCTGCTAGACTTGCGACAGCATAATTAGCGTCAGTGCGTTGCCGACCATGGATTTATTACGAGCAAACGCTTTATACCCTTTCGGGTGGGCCCCTACTAGGCCCCAAAGGAAGTACCCTACTCCCCGGCTAAGATGGACCTCCGTTTGGCCAACATTGTTTGATGAGGGGGATCTATACTGAACAGAGGGTGTTGGGTAGCGAGCACAATCTTTCATACCCAAGTGTCGGGGTTCAACGTGCCTGATCAGGGCAGTCAAAGACTGTTGACATGTCCCCATTCTTAGCCTAGCGAGACGTAGCTTGTTTACAACACCACAAGGCGGTAGTTGTCAGAATGAGGTGTTGTCTCGGGAATCGCCATTGGCGGAAGTCCCTCCGCTGACAAAAAGAGGTAAGAAGCGTAGCGGGGACCTTCTGGCTTGAAGCTCAGAGATCGGTGTTACGCTTAGCGGAGACTGTTGCAAGATGAAAAGGGAGAAGTTCTGCTAGCGGTGTTGCACTTAGCAGAGACTGTCTCGTTTGCAAGATGAAAAGGGAGAAGTTCCGCTAGAGGTGTTGCACTTAGCGGAGAATGTCTCGCTTGCCAAATAAAAGGGGAGAAGTTCGGCTAGCGGTGTTAGCTTAGCGAAGACTCTTGCTTGCAAGATGAAAGGGAGAAGTCTGCTAGCGGTGTTGCGCCTAGTGGAGATTGTCGCTTGCAAGATGAAAAGGGAGAAGTTCCGCTAGCGGTGTTGCGCTTAGCGGAGACTGTCTCGCTTGCAAGATGAAAAGGGAGAAGTTATGCTAGTGGTGTTGCGCTTAGCGGAGACTATCTCGATGATTGGTAAACTTCCTCTTTGATGGTTACTTCGGATAGACACTTCGTCTAATGGTGCCCGACATGTGGCCATCATGCATTGGGTTAGCATGTAGGATAACGTCTTCTTAGCACGCCCGTATCTTAGCCATTAATGCGAGTAATTATGGATTTTGTAACTGAGGTGACGCCTTGGTTAATCCGGAGAGTAAGTGCGATCGTGGGGCAGGTGTATGGCTGTCGTGTGATGTTGTTTTTCAACAGACCGCTTAGATTTGTTTGATGTTGACATAAAAGAGAGGGAAACCGAGTGGTTCAACACTTTCTGCACTTTGAACTAATATCGTCGTCTTCAAGCTTTGCGCTAAGATCCGAGAAGAAGGTTCTACAATTCGTGTGAGGTTATTGATCTTTAGAGGACAGAGACCTCTTGAAGCGAAGACGAGCACCATCAAGCACACTAGAGTTCCTATCTTTCAGGTTGGTTATCTGAGCCCTCTGCCTATTTGTTTGCTCGTTGTTTCTGTCAGTTGAGATTTTTTGCTATTTGGAGTGAATGGTGCCATTCCAATGTGTGTTCGAGGGTGCAAAATGGTTTTTGGGGATGGGGTTAGGTGTTTGTGGTAGAGAGTTGAGGTTTTTGGATTTTCTAGATAGTTGAATCTGGGTTTTGGATGTATGTATACATGTGTTCTTGTTTTGGTCGTTTTTGGGTAATTGTTCTTGGTGTTCTTAGCTGAAATCTAACATAGGGATAGTCTAGATCGTTTTGTAACTTACTGACCTGGGTTTTAGGTTTTTTGGTGTTCCGGCACGACCCATTGCTACCTCCCAAGGTATTGTCTGTAGCGGTTCAGAAAGTGAGGTTCCTGCATGGGCAGACGGACGCAACAAGTCAATAAGTATCCTATCCGCCAAACTGAACGACACATCATACCCGGAATCCTCACTGCTCGAGATCTTTACCACGCTAGCCATCACAAACCCTAAAACCCAGGTAAGTTAGTTCATCAACGATCTAAACTATGCCTATGTCAGATTGTAGCCAAGAACATCAAGAGCACCCATTCCCAGAAAATGCCAAAACCAGAACAAAACGCACACACTCAAACTCAGATTCGACCATCTAGCAAAGCAAGAAACCTCAATCCCTCTCAAACACCGAAACCCATCCCTAAACATCATGCCACACCCTCAGAACACACCAAGGAAGGCCAGGAATCACTCCAAGTACCAAAAAACACAAACTGGCAGAAACAAACAAAAAAAGAAAACCCAATAAAATAGGGACGAGAGTCAGGCTACCAACCTCAAAGTTGGAAACTCTGGCGCGCTTGAGGGTGCTCGTCTTCACTTCAGGAGGTCTTCGCCCTCCAAAGGGCGATAACTTCACTGAATTGCAAAATCTCCTCCTCGGATCTCAGAGCGAAGCTTGAAGACGACGATATTAGTTCAAAGTGTGAAGTGTTAAACCACTCGGTTTCCCCCTCTTTTATGTCAACATCAAACCAATCTAGGCCGTCCGTTGAAAAACGACACGCACGACAGCCGTACACATGCCCCACGCTTGCACTTACTCTTCGGATTAACCGAGGCCTCGCCTCAGCTACAAAATCAATAATTACTCGCATTAATGGCAAAGATATGGGCGTGCTGAGGAAACGTTATCCCACACGCTACCCCAATACATGATGGCCACGTGTCGGGCGCCGTTAGACGAAGCGTCTACCCGAAGTAACCGTGAAAGAGGAAGTTCACCAATGAGGGACAAGCTCCGCTAAGCGCAAAACCGCTAGCGGAACTTCTCCCTTTCCATCTTGCAAGCAACAGTCTCCGCTAAGCTCAACACCGCTAGCGGAACTTCTCATTTTTCATCTTGCAAGCGAGGCA
>BDJD01001191.1:25549-35705 GCA_002564525.1 Rosa multiflora | reverse complement strand
CTACGAAAATAAGGGAAGGGTAAAATAAACAAACAAAGATACAAGTACAATTCAACCTAAGCAAGTGAAGGGATAGAAATGTCAAACTCTCGTTGATGGCTCCTCCACTGCCTCGATTGAAATGGGTTGCCTCCCATGCAGCGCTTAATATTTTATAGTCCTTCAGCCTGGACACTTCTCCTTGTTCACACGTGCTCGGTCAAGTGTTAGTAACATATACAAGGTTAGGAATACAAACATTATGTCTTTCCTGCTTTCTAAGTTACTTTTACATTTACATACTTAGGTACTGGAACAGAGGACCTCGTTGTGCAATCGAACTATAGAACCTACCCTCGACAAGGTCATGTTTAATCCAATATACCTTAAGCATGTCACACTGCTCATGCTACCGCCAGCAGTACCAACTCCCACCATCCGAGTGACCTAAGGAAGCACAGCCAAGCAGGCTATCGCCTGAGCCCCGGCTCATCCCCAGATCACCGCCGACGCGCTGCTAAGCGCAACGTCAAGATGGCATCAGAAGCTCCAGAAGCTGGGAACTGAAGCATATCAGTCCCACATCAAAAACATGGAAGAGATCGACCTCTTCCTCACCTATAAAAGGTTCTCTCATCTCTCCTCATTAATTACGCATTTACTACTTACCTACTGTTATTCTGTCAACACAAATACATTGACTAACTTAGGCATAGGAGAAGAGAAGACCGCCCAACGTGGTCTCCCTCTGACGCCCTTTGTATTTTACTTGACAGGTAGCGGAAGAGTCGATTATATCACAAATAGCGGTCCGCCCATTGGATCAGCGTTAACCAAGGTTTAGCCATCGCTAGATCTTAGACATTAACACATTCCATAGTCCCGGCAACTAACAAAAATAAGGAACACATAAACACATCAAACATTGAAAAGAACATCAAAATTGCATCTAAAAATCAGATTGTCAACTCATAGTTTCGGTTTACACAAAAGAAATTCCAAAGCAGATTTTCTAACTACAAAAAAGACTAAACCGTGAAAAATACATGGAAGAGTTGGTATGAACATCCATTAGTCACATCCCAAAGATCCAATGCAGCTCTAAGGTGGTGCACAAGTGATGATCATGGCAAGGAAGGTGGATGGTCACGGAAAAGCTCCTTGAAGGTTGTGAAAAACCTAAAACTAGAGAGAACACAAGTGAGAAACCAAAATTGTGGAGAAAAAGGTGAACCTTGAGATGTCAAAGACATCATGTATTTATAATGTGACGTTCAATACTTCTCCCAATTCGATCTTACTTAAGTTCTCCTAAGTTGTGTTGATTCAGGTTTTCCTTCTAATTTTCTGACTGGTTGAAACATCCCTTGACCAATAAAATAATTCCACATCATCAAGAACACATCACCATCTCCAATCCGTGTCCTCCTTCCTTCCTGGAAGTCTTGAAGTCAAGAAATCCCTAGAAGCTTCAAGAATGTCATGGCATAACCAAATCCAACTCAAATCCGAAATCCAAACTCCATCTTGATTCAAAATTCCGAATTACATATATATCGCACGGCTCATGTCTTGTACATGATCTTCACATCACTTCTGGATGCTTCTTGAATGTTCCAAGATGTCTCCTAGCTTCCACAAGACTCCTAATGCAAGTAGAACTCCATATGCAATCACGTTTCCTAGTCGAATATGAACTTCTTTCTCGAGATGCTTCTACACTCTTCCAGAACCTTCTTAAGTAATCCTTATTCAACAGGGACTCATTGTCACATTAGGTTTCCTTATTTGAGTAGAATTGGGTTTTCTTGTTCAAGTAGAACTCCTAGTCCAAGTCAGCTTCAGACTCATACTCCAATTGAAATTCCTTTTCCTAGTCAAACTGGAAGACTTTCCATTTCTTCATTTCTGCGCCACTTTGCACTTCTCTTAGTCATTTTTGGACTTTGAGACTCCATTTTACCTATAAAACACAAACTAAATTAAATCGATCAAGTTAAAGGAAATAACTTAGAAAAATATAGGGTTTAAACATTATAAACATCGGATATTATGCTCCTAACATTAGTCTATTATTAAAACTAAAAATAAACCAAACTAATGAGCTCGGGATCCCACTCCCGATCCCAAAAAAGCTAAACTAAAAAATCAAGACCAGTGGGCTCCCAAGCCCAAGATCAGGCATGAGACCAAACTTTATGGCTCAAGAAAGCCTTAGCCACCATGCCAGCAAACTATTTCCAGTAATAGGAAAGCATCCACTAGTACCGCTACCATCGTAAAAATCGCCGGCTCATCCTCCGCAAGCATCACAATTGCCTCCTAGATCAACCAATCCACGCTCAGAAAACGACCAGATTTGGGAAATCTAGGACATAAAAATGTATTGCCGGAATGATAGTTGGATTAGCCGAGACTGATCGACCAATCAAGAAGTGGTAAACTGGGTTTAGAAGGGATTCCATCACCGAGAAGTAGTGCTAAGGATCCTCACTGCCACTGGCAAAGGCTCTAGCCTTGGCCAATCTTTGACCTGACAGCCTCCACACCTCCTACCATTTGGAATTATGGAGAAAAGAAGAATTGGGTGGAGAAGATGGAAAGGACATGAGTGATAGGTGATAGATTGGGAGAAAGAGGGATTGAAAGAATAGAACAAGTGTTGGAGACCGATCAGATTGAACGAAAATTGAGCCTTAGCGGTGATTGAAACAAAACAAGGAGAGAAAGCTCTCTTAGTACTAGGGTCGTTTGAATTGTTGTAAAATTGTGAAATTAATTGTTGAACTCTTGTTCATTAGCCAACATGGTGAACTAAACGCTTTTATTTTGTTGGACTGAGGTATTTTATCGAATAGAGAAAGTAATTAGAAATAGAAGTTAATCTGGATGAAGGCTTATTTGATTGTGAAATGATAATAATCTATTGGCTTAATAATAAGTTGGGTTTTATGAAATCGTATGAGGTGATAGAGTTGTTGTGTTCTCTTTTGTTTACAAAGTTAGTTGAAGCTTCTATATTCTAGTTCATTTTGGTTGCTAGAATATTTCATTAATTCAAGTCTATTTAAATAAAAATCTTTATTGTGTACATGTATATGAATTCTCTAGAGAATTAATGGGTTTTTTCGTAGTGTAGACTTTCCAGGATATGGAGGCATTTACTGGGATTCAAATGGTGCCTTTTTGGGTGCATTGTCTTTCAATATTGTAATTCATAGTGCAATAGATGCAGAGATCCCTGCTGTTATTGAAGCCTTTAGGTTTCTTGGGTGCGAAATTGGACATGTGTTTGGCTAGAAATTGATTCCTCCTTGGTTGTCCACCATTTTAATAATCCAAATCAAGTTCCTTGGAGGCTACGAATCCCATGATTATATCGCATTCACATGTCACAATAGATTAATTTCCAATTCTCACACATATTTCCGGAAGGCAATTCTATGGCAAACAAGCTTGCTAATTATGGAGGGACAAATAATGGTTCAATTTGGTAGAATTCTCTACCAAATTTCCTTGCTTCTGGCTATGATAGAGACATAGCTTCTATGCCTAATTGTTGTTTTAGATGATCAGTGTGCTTCTTTTATTTTGATTCTTTTTGTCTTTTTTATGGTTTCAATATTGTTTGTTGATTCTATAAGGGTTAGGTTTTTGCTCCCCATTGTATCTTCCTAATTTTCAAGAAATTTATAAATAGAGAGACGGGCGGTGGCTCCCGGTTATTGTGGCCCTCTTTCCTTAAGAATTGTGGATGGGCACTAGACCCCCAAATCGGATGCTACAGAGAAACTAATATCTCCTAATCTTTTATTTATTTAACAATATATATATATATATATATATATATATATTTAAATAATGTGACCATGATTAATGGCACAATTATTAGGCTTAGGTAGATTTAGGCTTGATAGCCATGACATAGTTAACAGGTGTGTAGTGGCAGCTCATTATTATCAGGATAATGCATTGGACTTAAGTAGCCAAGACATAGCTAAAGGACATGCGATGACAGTCCATTATTATTATGATAATGTATATGGCTTACGTTTCCCTAGGTTTGGTAGCCAAAGATATAGCTAAAGGACATGCAATGGCACTCCATTCTTAGCATGATAATGCATCGGGCTTAGGTAGCCCTAGGCTTTGATAGCCATCACACAGCTAACAGGTATGCGATGGCAACCCATTATTATTACGTTGTATAATTATGTACTAAGAAAATTTTAAGAACTGTACACAACATATGGCCCACTTCGAAGATCGGTACATTATCTTTCAAAGAAATCAAAGCGGTACATGACTTTCAAAATCCGACACATTTTTAGTACATGGCGTCAATAACACCGTTAACCTTCATCCTTCTTCTTCGTCTTCTTCTCCTCCTCCTCCTTTTTCTCCTTCTTCTTCCTTCTTCTTCTTCTTCTTGTTTTTTTTTTTTCCTTTTGCTTTTTTATCAATCCTTGAAGAGACGGATTTGTCCTTACAAATTTGACCATAATCACACTGACTAACGGAGGATGTAACGATATTTACCAATTTTAGGTCGAGATTGCAACTTCATGTACCGTTTTGATTTCTTTGAAAGATAATGTACTGATCTTCGGAGTGGGCCATATGTGGTGTACAGTTCTTAAAATTTTCCCTTATGTATTGGTAGCGGTTGTTTTCAGGCAAAACCACATGATTATTAGACCATTAGGTTGATCTTAGTTTGTTTGGAAGTATACTGGTAAAGAACGAATTTTACCTCTGTACTGTCATTTGAAAGAGAGACTTGTCACCAATGTATGTGTCAAATATAGTTGAACTGCATGTGGCAGCTATGTATGCAAATAAATTGTATAGTGGTTAATCTATAATTTGATTATATCCTTTCTCATAAAAAAAATTCAAAGTAGTAATGATTAATTGATTTAATAAAAGATTTTTTACGTTTTTGAATTAATAAAAATCTATTTATAGATATTAAATAAAAGATTGATTTCAGTTTACTCTCCCGAGGTTTGGATCCAACATCATGTTAGTCCCTATAGTTTCAATTTAATCAGAAACACCCCTAAGCTTTCTAATTTCATGATTTCATTAGTTGTGTCCTAACTTCTTATCCTCCATTAAAAATTGGATGTTAAATTTGACGATGCGACTTGAAAGCTGGTCACTGGGCCCATGCTTCGGAGCTAAATTAAGCTTGTAACCCCATCTTCTTCTTCCACTAATTTTGTTGTGCCCAAGGACCATGTCGATCTTCTTCCTCTTATTCTTGTAATCCCTTATTCTTCTTTTCCAATCTTCTAAAACGTACAAATTAGCTTAAGAGAATCTTGAACCTAAACATAACAAGCTAAACTCACCAGACTAAAAAAATCTTCTCTTCACACTCACTGCTATCAGACTTTTCACTAGCGCTAGATCGCATTCCATCCAACTTATCCCAAAAACCCTCCAATAAATGCTCATTGCCTCCACTTCTCATCAAAAACCGAAAAGGCCCGAATCTAACTCTTTGCAAAATGGCCACCCTCTTTGTCTTGGTGCTCTCTTTCAACCTCTCCTCCACTTCCCATCAAAAACCCGAAAGGCCCGAATCCAACTCCTCCTAAATTGCCCTCAATTCTTTCTCTAATTCGGCTTTGGCTTCACCTTCCACATTTGACCTCTCAAATTCAATGAAACAGATGAAACAACACCTCAATCGTCAGTCCCTCAATCTTATCCAGCTATCTATCTCGTCTCCCTCAGTCCTTCCCATCGCCACCTTCCCTGTCCTTCGGCTTGGTCTTCGGCCTGGTAGCCACTGCCGCATCACCGTTGAAGGCTGGGTTGAGTCTGCCGTCATCCAAAATGGAAATTGAGAAAATCGTTGAGAGAGAGTAGCGAAAAGTTGCCAGAGTTTGCTTCGGCTTTTTGAATTGTTTTCCTTCATTTTTTGAGAGAGATGTAGAGGTGGAGAGAAGGGGCTTCTGATTTGAATTAGATTAGGGATTAGGGTTGTTTTTTCAGCTAAGAAGATGATGGAGGTGTTGCTTTGAGTTTTTTTTTTAATCTGGAAATGACTATTTTAGCCCCTAAAGTGGGCTCCATTGTCAGAGTTAACGTACAATTTGGTCGGAGGTTGAGAAAGTGGACACAGCTGATAAAATTAAGGACTAAATACTGTTTAGTCATTGAGCTTTTGACCATAAAACATTTTAGTCTCTGACCTTCTAATTTCACACGTTTAGTCCTTGTACTTCAAAATTTCAAACCAATAGGTCCTTGCCGTCTAAAAGTCGCGGCGAAATGTCTATTATGCCCTCAGTTTTTTTTTAATAAATTTATTCCTTTCTTTTTTTTTTATTTATTCTTTTTTCTTTTTTTTATTTATTCTTTTTTTTTTCAAATAGAAAGAAAGAAAGGGAAAAAAAATTCCTTTTCCAAAAAAAAAATTAATTAATTAAAAAAACTTAGGGCATAATAGACATTTCGCCGCGACTTTTAGACGGCAAGGACATATTGGTCTGAAATTTTGAAGTACAAGGACTAAACGTGTGAAATTAGAAGGTCAAGGACTGAAGTGTTTTATGGTCAAAAGCTCAAGAACTAAACAATATTTAGTCCTAAAATTAAAAAGCTTAGGTGTGTTTCTGATTAAATTGAAACCACAAGAACTAACATGATGTTGGACCCAAACCTCAGGGGGGTAAACTAAAATTAGTCCTGAAAAAAATTACAAAAATATAGAATGTATTTTTAGTAGGATAAGAAGCACTTCAAAGTGATTATGAGAAGCACTTTACAAGTATTTCCTCGTTTAAAAGCGCTTTATCCAAATTTCAAAAGCATTATTAGACCTTTAAAATAGTCTTGAACTAGCTCATATAGATGTAGAAGAAGCTCATAATTGGAAGAAACGGAAACATCTCTTTTCATTTTGATTTAGCATTTACCTAGTTCATATTTTAGTTTCTTGTGTTACCTCGTCTCACTTCTCATCAATTTACAATGATGATCTCACCTCCTATACCTATTTAAGACTCGTTATGTGCTCTTGCGATCCTCTCCTACTCGGATTTTACCTCTCCCTGTTCTCTCACTTATGACTTTCTCACTTCACTTCCCTCCTACCATCATCATCAATATTTTCATTGAAGATAACGGCTTTGATCTTGAAAACATCTACATCGATCACCACACTTCCCTCTCCATCATAATCTTCTTCCTTTTGTGTCTTCCCTCAATCCACATAAACCCACTTTGAAAACTCTAAACCTTAAACACAAAGCCGTCACAATTTTATCTCAGAATCTTACAGAGAAAATTGTCCTGCCACAATGTGTCTCCAAAGCTATATATGGACCTTACATCAACTTATAACCTGCTGATCAACTTCTACCCTAAAGACTACTGAAAGTAGCCTGGAAGCTACTAACCCAAAATACAAAAGCTACCTGCCCCAAAGCTATGGGCCGACACTAAACTCACAAGGTTACTGACTTCCATCCCAAAAACTACTAAACTCAACCAAAAAAAATACTAACCCAAATATGAAAGCTACTTGCCCTAACCAAAAATACCATTAACCACCAATTAAGCTATAACAGCTTGCTTCCTGACTCAGTTAGAACTCCACAGTTCCACCACCATGGGCGTACCTAGGTAGTGTAGTGGACTAGCTAAGAATATCTTTAACAAACTCTCTATTTTGACTCCTTATCTATTTTAGAGAGCATGTTTAGAGCATATTTAGCAGACACTCTATTTTGACTTCTCAGCTATTTTGGAGAACATATATAGTTTTTTTTTATCTATTTTAGCAGTTGCATCAGACTTCTAATTAAGTGGCTCTTTATTATAACTTTTAGCTATATCGCTTCTAAATATAGAGAGCTTCATCTGGCTCTCTATAATTTAAAACATTTCTTTTGAGTTATTTTATATAATTTATAAGAATTAAATTTAGTTTAGTTCCTTGAACTTGAAGGCTAAAATCAGTTTGGTCCCACTTTTTTTTTAACCAAATTAGTCCCTGTGCTTGGCGTCACATGCTGAGTTTAAGCCGCTTCATCTGGCTCTCTATAATTTAAAACATTTCTTTTGAGTTATTTTATATAATTTATAAGAATTAAATTTAGTTTAGTTCATTGAACTTGAAGGCTAAAATCAGTTTGGTCCCACTTTTTTTTTAACCAAATTAGTCCCTGTGCTTCCAAATCTCATCAGCCAAGTCCAAACTCCAAATTCTCATTGGCGTCACATGCTGAGTTTAAGCCTTACATTGGGGCCCATTTTTCAACCTTTGACCCTCCAAGAAGATTAAATTCTCAAAATAACCTTTGATGCTAAATTCATAAAAAAAAAAAAAAAATCAATAAAATTGAGCTCTCGAACTCTCTCTGCTCGTACAGAAACCCAAAAGCCCCTCATCCTTGACCACTTCATCCTCACCGTTCGATTCCACTTGATCTTCTCTTTCCATCTCCTCTTCAAGTTGTGTGGGTACTATCAAAGTTGTTCTCGACGTCGGTTGTGGTGGTGCTGAATTGGGCAGCAACGAAGATGACATCAGACTAGAACATTTGGAAAACAACCAAAAGAAGAGAAACACATCCACAGTGCAAAGGCACCTTGATCTGGGTCTCGGTAAAAACAAGTGTCAGTTACTTCTACCACCATTAGAAGAAGAACCAAGAAGAGGATCTCTCTTCAATGGAACCCCACTTTCCAAAGAACTCATCTTTAGCTAACTTCCCATCAATTTTCAATCACCCACATCAAAATCAGAGGCTCTTTATTGAAACCCAGATCAAAAATCAAAACCCAATACAGCAGTGATCTAGGTGATGAATTAGTGTATGACACCCACTTATCTAAGAGCTTCACGTCGGAAACCCGGCTGTGTGTGACAAGAATCGGACAGTGCACACTCATTGAGATGTTGAAACGCAGAGAGAATCAGAACCTTAACGACAACGGCGAAGAATTCAGAGATGGATAGTTTTGAATAGGATCAAGCTCGTGGTTTGGGTCAATAGGTAGTCCGCCACGGAAGCATTGATTAGTTGATTGTAATTGGGTGTAGTGTGAGATTTTGATTTGGGTGTTTGCTATTTTGTGTGGAGTAGATGGATTTTATGGAGGATCCGAGAGAGCTTTTGAGGACGATGGAGGCGAAATGGATTAGGACGAAGCACACTCTTTTCTACCAGGCATATGCTCTTTACCATGAGAAGACAAGAAATTTGCGGAGGCTGAGAAGATGTACCATATGTCAAGGGAGGCCGTTTGAACTAGAAGGGATTGGGCTCCTGGGAGGGGGAGAGGAGAGAGACCCGCAATGGGGAGATATTGGAATGCTGTGAAGAAGAAGAAGGCTGCTGCTGTAAAGGGACTTTTGGAGGGGTAGGGTTTTTAAAAGCAGGTGAATTGAGGTTTGATAGGCCTAGCCTAGCTGGGGATTGTACAATTTGTAGTTGAAGCATTGTGGAACTTCACTTGTTTCTTCAAAGTACTCAGCCGAGATAGTAATAGCTGGGTAGAACTAGTGAGCTGCAAAATCCAAGAATTCAAAGTTGCTTTGCTTAAAGGACTCTCCTTTTCCTTATGTGCAGATCTTCATAAGCTGCAAAATCCAAGAAATTCATCTTCTTAACCTATTTTTACTGAGGGTTGTTCTGTTTCATTGTCGGAATGGAAAGAATGAAGCTTTCATCACCAGCGATTTGCATGAGAAACGGGGATGATGACACACACAGAGAGCCTAATTTAGGAGAGTATTCTTCCTTTATTTTTTTATATATTTTTTTTTTTGTGAATTTGGGTCCAAAGGTTATTAGTTTGGAAATTTAGTCTTCTAGGATGGTCAAATGCAGAAAAGTAGGGCGCTATGTCGGATCCAACTCAGCATGTGACGTCACATTTGGAGGAAAATTTGAAATTTGGACTTGACTTATGCGATTTGGAAGCACAAGGACCAATGTGATTAAAAAAAAAGGGGACCAAACTAATTTTCGACTCAAAGTTTGAGTGAGTACATTGAATTTAATCAAATTTATTAATACATTTAAACTATTTATTCTTTATTTAAAAACAATATAAATTCAAAACTAGCTAAAATAGAGAGAACTGATGAAGACATATTTCTAAAATGGCTATCCAAAATGACTTGTTAGCTACTTTGGCTAAAATTTGACTC
>BDJD01001191.1:13115-25519 GCA_002564525.1 Rosa multiflora | reverse complement strand
GAGTTTTGTGATTGGTTGGATGACACACTAGGGCTTACTTGGCAATTTCTCATTGGTGGAAGCTATGTGGAATTATTAATTTAATTCCTTGGAAAATAGGGTAAAGCTATGGTTTGTTAACATTTCTCATACATCAACTATTTTTACCACTTTGAGGACTCATTTTACCACTAGAGAACTTATGTGGTAAGTAAGAAAATTTACCACTTTATGGACTCATATTACCACTTTGAGGACTAATAATACTATTTTGAGAACTCATTTGACCACTTTAAGGCAATTGTATGCATGTCATACGTTAACACATTGTAGAATTACCATTGCGGAAGTATTTTAAAATTTGCTAGCCAAAATAAATTTTTAGCTCTTTTGGCTAAAATTTGACTAAAAAATGACTTCATGACTGACTTTTATATTGCACAAATAACGTTTTTATCGACCCCTTTACATATTTTTTTTCTCCATGATTTCATGTATATTTTTTAAATTAATACTCCATATTCCAATAGATTTAAGCTATAGTTATATGCAAAGTTAGTCTATCCTCACTCTCATGTTAAATGAGATTTTGAATAAACGAGATAAAGCTGGAGCAAACCTTAGAGTGTTACTCCAACCTTCTCAGCATTTTCATTGCCCTCCTCTGATGCTTGAGAACGTGTATTGTCTGCCTTGTTGTTGCACTGGTGATCTTTGACAAGATCATTTGGTGATGCGGGTGAGGCAGCGATCTCTACTCACCATTATCCGCGGGACGAGTTTTTTCTGTGAGGAAGAAAATCGAACATAAGGTATTTATGGGAAATAAGTCATCGGTATGGGGACTCAAACAACGACTCTCAATTTCAAAAAAATAATTTGAACCATGTTATGGGGTCATGTTGTGATCATTTGAACCATGCTAGATTTACTTAGTTTCGATTTTCTCGTTTTGCGATCCATAAGGATCCGATCGTTGGATCGTCGTATAATTTGTTAAATTAATCCTAGAAGTGTTTTGGAGACCTTCGGAGGTCTCAGAGGAAGTTTTGTTTCGATTGATGAAATCTTCAGTTTTTGGTTCAAATGCTCAGTTCGAACTGTAACCGCTTTCGTTTTAATCGTGCACTAAATTGAGACCTTATTTTACTTAGGTGATTGACAGAGTGTGTTTTGTACTTTATCTCGGTTGTAAGAGAAGACACAGTGAGATTTAGAGGTGAGTAAATCTCACGAGGTTCATTTATAAAATGAGTTACTTTATTATTCGGAATTATTTGATAAATTGTCAAATCATTTTTGGAAATAAATATTTGTTTTAAATTATATGAACTTGATCGTCTACGGTTCATGGGTAAATTAAAAATGAAATTTTATTATAAAAATTATTTTTCACGGGTTTTGTATTTGTGAACTATAGTTGGTATTAGTAGCACTCCTGAGGGATGACTACGTATATACTTATACTTATATATATATATATATATATATATTTTTACATGAATCGATCATGTTATTGTTGTGATTTAATGTTCTAAGGAAATAAATGAGTTTTGGGATGTTAATAATTGTTTTATTGACTTGCCATATATGAAAATTATATGTGTCGTGATGGGCATTAAGGTGTGAAAACAATATTTTTAAATTGATTTCTATATTTTTTTGAGATTGGAATTGAGTTTTGAAAACAATATTTTGTTGCAGTCAATTATATTGTTTTGGTTTTGGATTGTAAAACC
Organism: Rosa multiflora; assembly: GCA_002564525.1. Taxonomy (NCBI): domain Eukaryota; kingdom Viridiplantae; phylum Streptophyta; class Magnoliopsida; order Rosales; family Rosaceae; genus Rosa; species Rosa multiflora. The sequence continues at coordinate 23,801 of BDJD01001191.1, read as the reverse complement.
GGTTACCGTAAAGAGTACTTTGAGTTGTGGTATAACATTTTGGGTCTTGTGTGACGTCTTTAAATGTTTTGGTCTTCGTATCGAGAGAATCTTTTATAGAGATTTGTGTAACATTTTTAGGTCTTGTGTGACCTATTTAAATGTTTTGTTCTGAGCGCTAAAAAGCCTGAAGTTCGGAGGTTACAGTGACAACCTCAGTGCAAGTAAATCGGGAACCACGCCTTTGGCCAGGTGAGTGGTTACAATCAATTAAAGATCTAGTTTATTTGCAATTGTACTATCATGTGGGTCACTTTGTGTTATTGCGACTCATGAGTACGCGTTTTTGAAAGAGAGTTTCGAGTTTATTCTTTCTTTTGTTGTCCAAGAGCGACATGGGTTTCACATTTAATTGTGAGTTGTTGTCCTTGGTTGAGTTTTGAAAGGAATCAAGGTGTGAGTTGTTTTCCTTGAGTTGAAAGGGTGATTTCTTGGTTTTAGCATGAGTTGTTTCGTTGTCTTATTCAATATCTTGTTTTATTTAATTGTTTCGTTTTAATGTAATCTCCTGAACTAAACTATATGCAGGGATTACTATGATTTCTATTTATTGATTTTAATATAGTCTCCTGAACTAAACTGTATGCAGGGATTACTATGATTTTGGATTTTGTGCTTTTTGGTGGTCACCTGAACTAGTTTTCTATGTAGCAGGGATCATTGGTCTTATTTAGTTTAATTTGTCAATGCAGTTGTAGTTGAGACTCGTAGTGAGTTGAGAAATGTTTTATCATGTCATTGTGGTGATAAATGATTCATGCTCAGAGGAAAGGAAGAGTGATTTCTTGGATTTGTTTTTGAGATTTCAAATTATTTATTTTGTCACAGTGGTGACGTGTGTTTTCCTTAAAAAGAAAAGGATTTTAATTTTTTTTTGAAATAATCATCGTGGTTATTTGTTGTCCTTGGGTCGGAATGGTGTTATGTGGTTATTTGGGTTTACTCAGATGAGCTTGCAAAAGCTTACCGGGTTTGTTGTTTCAACCTGGTGCACTATTCCATGGTGTAGGGGTTATTGTGCAGGTCAAAGTAACGAGTAACCGTCGTCAAAGCTGAGGCTTAGTTGCTGCCATAGCTTGGATGTAGAAGTACTTTTGGTTCTAGTCTTCCGCTGTGTAGTGAGTGTGGTGGGTGTGTTTACTCATTGAATTATTATTCAGTTTAATTTGTAAACTCTTTTGTAATGTAATATATGACTCTAAAGAACGAGTCGGTATTGACATTGTGAGCTCGGTTTGTTTTGTTACTTAGTTTAAATTAAAAAATTTCTAAGTGTGCTTTTGAGTTTGTATCACGTTTCGGATTCGAATTTCTTTATTCGAAATTTGGGGCGTGACAGTTTGGTATCAGAGCGTGAGGTACATTTTTGGTGATAATCAATAGTACTAGAGTGATGGCTCGTTTGCAGCGGATCCCCATCAGATACTCTTTGGTTTTGATATAGTGATTGGGTATGTGGGAGTGTCAGGAATTGTCTTGAATGTTAAGTAGTCAGAGCATAGGTCGGCTTTATAAGTGAAGTGTTAGAGCTTAGTGTAGCTTCTTTAAGTTGTAGTCTTTTGAGGAATGGGAACCCCTTGATTGAACTTTGGTTGAGTTGTCGAGGATTGTTTCATGGAAACGATGTCCTTTTGTATGATTGTAGTTGTTTGGTTAGGGTCATGGTGTTTGACCTATGCTTATATCTAATGCTGGTACAAGTATTTAACCGATAGGAGTTGTGCCTTGCTAAGTTGGATCGACATATGTTTTGGGTGGAAGGTACCTATTATGGGATATTTCTCTTGTTTTATAGCGCGGTGTATTAGTGGAGCATTTTATTCAACATATTATTATGTGTTTAAAGTGGCTCTGAGGTATCTATGCAGATCTTGTGTGCGGTTTGAGAATGTTTTGTGGTGACGCTATGTTCACTAGGTGTTAGATCCTCAGAGAGGCTGGGCTAGGTGTTAACACATATAACTCGCATATATGGCAAGTCAATAAAACAATTATTAACATCCCAAAACTCATTTATTTCCTTAGAACATCAAATCACAACAATAGCATGATCAATGTCACAAAACATACTAATTCTACCTCACCACGCAACTGCACCAATATATATATTTCACGTAAATATATATATATATATATATATATGTATACACGTAGTCATCCGCTCAAGAATGCTACTAATACCAACTATAGTTCACAAATACAAAACCCGTGAAAAATTATTTTTATAATAAAACTTCATTTTTAACTTACCCATGAACCGTAGACGATCAAGTTCATATAATTTTACAAAAAAATTATTTCCAAAAACAATTTCACAATTTATCAAATAAGTCCGAATAATAAAGTAACTCCATTATTAAATGAACCTCGTGAGATTTACTCATTTCTAAATCCCGCTGCGTCTTCTCTTACAGCTGAGACAAAGCACAGAACGCAATCTGTCTATCACTTAAGTAAAATAAGGTCTCACCTTAGTACACAATTAAAACAAAAGCGGTTATGGTTCGAACCGAGCCTTTGAACCAAAAACCGAAGATTTTGTCAATTGAGACAAAACTTCCTTTGAGACCTCCCAAGGTCTCCGGACCACTTCTAGGATCAATTTAACAAAATTATAAGACGATCCAATGATCAGATCCTTACGGATCGCAAATCGAGAAAACAGAAACTGCGTAAATCTAACATGCTTCAAATGATCACGACATGACCCCATAATATATCAACATGCTCGTATTGACTAGTAGATGACAACTATGAAAACAGAACCCTAAAAACTGGCTGGATGCTCCGCCACACACCGCCGATAGTGGTTGAGCATGAACTCCACGCGCCGCCAGCAACCCTCAAATTTGGTTATGAAACCTATGCCAAAATGTTCGCAATGACAAGCCCAACAACTTCTTCAACTAGCACAAAGTCAGAATCTAAACCATTTGACCTGAATTTACCTCGAAAGAAAAGGAGCGGATCGAAACCCTAGAATTTCAACTCTTCTATTCAACCTCCACACTTCAAGTTGCTTCAAGCTGCTTGGAAGGATTGGTCAGAATATCATGGGCTTCAAAAGCCCCCAAGAATCGGCGCCGGAGATGACCAACAATGTGAGAAATGATGATGGGTCAGAGGTCGCGGCGCCACCCTCTTCTCCGCCTTGTTGCACCTTCTACGACTCAAATCATGCCACCAAACCACCACAGACTTGAAGAGGAGGAAGAGATAGTTCGAACGCGACTGGTGATGCCTCAATCAGTGGCCGGACGGCGAAGATATCGCCAGAAAACTCCGGTTGGCTGTGGAGAGAGAGAGAGCTCGGGGTTTCCAAATTTGGAAACCTTGGATTTTTTAATTTTATTTTCCGATTTTTCTATTTATCCAAAATTGGAAACTTTTTCCATTGGCCATAACTTCTTCATACGAACTCCGATTTTCGCGTTCCTTATGTCTACGAACTCGTATCGACGCGCTCTACGATTTTTGTGAAGGAAGTTTTTAGAGAAACTCAACTAATACAAAGTTAACCTTTTGACCCCTCGAAAATGAAACGTTTCAAGTAATTATTCGTCCGAAACACTTTTGCTCTACCCTCGAACCACGAAACCATCCTAACAATCAAATTTATAATTTCCAGAAAATCATTAAAAATTAATAATGAATTTATGGAGCATTACAACGTAGTGGGTAGTTAAGAATACAAAACAACCAGTTAACAAAATCATGAAAAACGAAAAGAAAATTTTGTTTTTGGATGAGAAAATGAAAAACTTGTTGAAATAGTTAGAACATGGATGATGAAATTGGACTATTATCTAACTCATCCTAAATTAAATAAAAATACAATAAAACTCACTTTGAAATTTGACTGTCACCATTTACATTTTAGTAGTTTATAATGGTTTATTTAAAAAGATCATTTCTCAAACAGACTTTCTTAATAATTAGGGAGACAAGGACAAAGATGTTACTTGTTAGCGTAACAATCCATTTATACCAAGTTTATTCAAACACTTTGTTTTAAGATAGGAGCATTTGTTCAAATTAAAAAAAAAAAAAACTCTTCTCACCAAATACGCATTAACTTTTTTCTTTTGAAAGGCCAAATACACATTAACTTCGACAACTTAAATGAATCAAAGAAAAAAAAAACTTTAGACAACTTCAAGGTAATAAAAATTTAGAAGATTCCACACTTAATGATGAACAAACGTGGTCCAAATAGAATGGTGATGAAATTTCTCAAGAAAAGAAGAAATTTCCAGACAAATATGAGGGAGTATTCAGAGCACCGCGGTGCACTTGCACCCACACAAATAATATACACATAAAAGGTTGAATATAGCTCAAGTTGTGTAGAATTTACTTATTCCAATACCATTTGATTATTCATTATTCTTTACATAAAACAAAATTAACGGCAATCACAGGAAACATTTGCGAATTACAATTCTTATATGTTCTAATGCGACTCCAAATTTGGATGACATAATAACTTTCAGTGCAGTGTGATGCCAATTTTACAGCATTTCTATTGCATCCGTCATATATGGTGAACTATTTATTTATTTAGTAAAAATTAAGATACACATACTGAGATTTACATCTATTTCAATCTTTAAAGACACGATAAGTTTTTTGTTTAGAAATATTTCTTTTTAATATGTTACGAATCCTTTATCATTAACTTTTCGCCATAAAAAAAGTAAAAAAATTATTGTTGGTTGGCGTTATGGCAAGACATTGAGACTTGAAAGAACATGAAACTCACGAAGTTCTCGACATAAATGAAAATATGCTTTTTTCTAAACACATAGATTTACATACCGAGATTTATGGCTATTTCAAACTTCAATGACGTGGTCAATTTTTTCTTTCTAATATATAATAAATCCTTTATCATTAAATTTTCACCTCAAAAAAAAAGAGAGAAAAAAAACGGTTGTTGGTTGGCGCTATGGCAAGACATTGAGACATGGAAGGACACGAAACTCACTTAGTTCTTAACATAAATCAAAATCTGCTTTTGTCTTAACACATAGATTTACATACCGAGATTTACGGCAATTTCGAACTTCAAAGATGCGGTCAATTTTTTGTTTAGAAATATTTCTTTCTAATATATAACGAATCCCTTGTCATTAACTTTTCGCCTCAGAACAAGAAAAAAATATTGTTGGTTGCCGCTGTATGTGGCAAGACATTGAGACGTTGAAGGGCATGAAACTCACGTAGTTCTCCATTAACTTTTCGCCTCAGAACAAGAAAAAAATATTGTTGGTTGCCGCTGTATGTGGCAAGACATTGAGACGTTGAAGGGCACGAAACTCACATAGTTCTTGTCATAAATAAAAATATGCTTTTTTTCTCAACACATAGATTTGCATTCCGAGATTTATGGTATTTTAATGTTTACGGATATAGTCAAATCCCGAATTTAAGAGTATTTGTTCTTACATAGAAATGAATCCTCTTTATTTGAGGCGAATAAATAGTTCGTTGGCGAGAATCCATTGAATATCAAACCAGAATTCTCTCAATAACAACAATTAAAACATTTTGACACCTGAGAGTGCTTCATTCTCAGTTCTCTCAAACCAACAACTGAAACATTTCAACTTTAGTGTAAAGTAACAGTGTGTCATTCTCCATTCTCTCATATACAAACGACTGAAACATTTCGACACCAATTGGACGTTACATTGCTTGATTCTCTAATCTCTGTAAGCACTTTATTGCATATCTTATTTTTATTTTTATGATAGAGTTGTCATATCAACCAAAAACAGAATTGAGGGCACAACTGTTGGTCTTGCGTAACTCATATTTATATCTCTCTATCTTGGAAGGATTGGTCAGAATATCATGGGCTTCAAAAGCCCCCAAGAATCGGTGCTGGAGATGGCCAGGAATGTGAGAAATCATGATGGGTCAGAGGTCGCGCCGCCACCCTCTTCTCCGCCTTGTTGCACCTTCTACAACTCAAATCTTGCCACCAAACCACCACAGACTTGAAGAGGAGGAAGAGATGGTTCGAACGCGACTGGTGATGCCTATCAGTGGCCGGACGGAGAAGATATCGCCGGAAAACTCCGGTTGGCTGTGGAGAGAGAGAGAGAGAGCTCGGGGTTTCCAAATTTGGAAACCTTGGATTTTTTAATTTTATTTTCCGATTTTTCTATTTATCCAAAATTGGAAACTTTTTCCATTGGCCATAACTTCTTCATACGAACTCCGATTTTCGCGTTCCTTATGTCTACGAACTCGTATCGACGCGCTCTACAATTTTTGTGAATGAAGTTTTTAGAGAAACTCAACTAATACAAAGTTAACCTTTTGACCCCTCGAAAATGAAACGTTTCAAGTAATTATTCGTCCGAAACACTTTTGCTCTACCCTCGAACCACGAAACCATCCTAACAATCAAATTTATAATTTCCAGAAAATCATTAAAAATTAATAATGAATTTATGGAGCATTACAACGTAGTGGGTAGTTAAGAATACAAAACAACCAGTTAACAAAATCATGAAAAACGAAAAGAAAATTTTGTTTTTGGATGAGAAAATGAAAAACTTGTTGAAATAGTTAGAACATGGATGATGAAATTGGACTATTATCTAACTCATCCTAAATTAAATAAAAATACAATAAAACTCACTTTGAAATTTGACTGTCACCATTTACATTTTAGTAGTTTATAATGGTTTATTTAAAAAGATCATTTCTCAAACAGACTTTCTTAATAATTAGGGAGACAAGGACAAAGATGTTACTTGTTAGCGTAACAATCCATTTATACCAAGTTTATTCAAACACTTTGTTTTAAGATAGGAGCATTTGTTCAAATTAAAAAAAAAAAAAACTCTTCTCACCAAATACGCATTAACTTTTTTCTTTTGAAAGGCCAAATACACATTAACTTCGACAACTTAAATGAATCAAAGAAAAAAAAAACTTTAGACAACTTCAAGGTAATAAAAATTTAGAAGATTCCACACTTAATGATGAACAAACGTGGTCCAAATAGAATGGTGATGAAATTTCTCAAGAAAAGAAGAAATTTCCAGACAAATATGAGGGAGTATTCAGAGCACCGCGGTGCACTTGCACCCACACAAATAATATACACATAAAAGGTTGAATATAGCTCAAGTTGTGTAGAATTTACTTATTCCAATACCATTTGATTATTCATTATTCTTTACATAAAACAAAATTAACGGCAATCACAGGAAACATTTGCGAATTACAATTCTTATATGTTCTAATGCGACTCCTAATTTGGATGACATAATAACTTTCAGTGCAGTGTGATGCCAATTTTACAGCATTTCTATTGCATCCGTCATATATGGTGAACTATTTATTTATTTAGTAAAAATTAAGATACACGTACTGAGATTTACATCTATTTCAATCTTTAAAGACACGATAAGTTTTTTATTTAGAAATATTTCTTTTTAATATGTTACGAATCCTTTATCATTAACTTTTTGCCATAAAAAAAGTAAAAAAATTATTGTTGGTTGGCGTTATGGCAAGACATTGAGACTTGAAAGAACATGAAACTCATGAAGTTCTCGACATAAATGAAAATATGCTTTTTTCTAAACACATAGATTTACATACCGAGATTTATGGCTATTTCAAAATTCAATGACGTGGTCAATTTTTTCTTTCTAATATATAACAAATCCTTTATCATTAACTTTTCACCGCAAAAAAAAAAAAGAGAAAAAAACTATTGTTGGTTGGCGCTATGGCAAGACATTGAGACGTGGAAGGACACGAAACTCACTTAGTTCTTGACATAAATGAAAATCTGCTTTTGTCTTAACACATAGATTTACATACCGAGATTTACGGCAATTTCGAACTTCAAAGATGCGGTCAATTTTTTGTTTAGAAATATTTCTTTCTAATATATAACGAATCCCTTGTCATTAACTTTTCGCCGCAGAACAAGAAAAAAATATTGTTGGTTGCCGCTGTATGTGGCAAGACATTGAGACGTTGAAGGGCACAAAACTCACATAGTTCTTGTCATAAATAAAAATATGCTTTTTTTCTCAACACATAGATTTGCATTCCGAGATTTATGGTATTTTAATGTTTACGGATATAGTCAAATCCCGAATTTAAGAGTATTTGTTCTTACATAGAAATGAATCCTCTTTACTTGAGGTGAATAAATAGTTCGTTGGCGATAATTCATTGAATATCAAACCAGAATTCTCTCAATAACAACAATTAAAACATTTTGACACCTGAGAATGCTTCATTCTCAGTTCTCTCAAACCAACAACTGAAACATTTCAACTTTAGTGTAAAGTAACAGTGTGTCATTCTCCATTCTCTCAGATACAACAACTGAAACATTTTGACACCAATTGGACGTTACATTTCTTCATTCTTTTATCTCTGTAAGCACTTTATTGCATATCTTAATTTTTATTTTTTATTTTTATTTTTTTATAATAGAGTTGTCACATCAACCTGAAGCAGAATTGAGGGCACAGCTGTTGGTCTTGCATAACTCATATTTATATCTCTCTATCTTTCATTGACCAAAATCAGTTTTTATAGCATCTCCTACCTATACCTATGCGTACAAAATCCTAGGTGAGGTTGCTCATTAGTGTCGCACATGAATGCATGGAGTTAAAAAAAAAACAAAAAAAATAATGGTAAAAATCACAACGGTCATCAGTTATATAGCCATCTCGGGAACAGTGCAACTTTTAATCACTCACACTTCCATTCATGGGACTTTGGTCCTAAATTGAAGAAACAAAACCACTGGAGCAGCAGTTTGGAAAGTCATTAAATATGGGTGACCACACTTTTGTAAAACTCAGGAAGTGCCAAGGACACTTTTGCTGCCTATAATTTATAATTTCTGGTTTCTTAATTTACTGTCTCTGTCTCTTTCTCTTTCTCTTTCTCTCTCTTGTCTCTCTCTTTCTCTCTCCTCTCTCTTTCTCTCTCTCTCTTTCCTCCATGAAAATTAACTGACTTTTCCGGCATTGACTGACCCATGAGTCGCCGGGCTCCGACTCCGAGACTCACAGTCAGATCGGTGAGCTGAGCTTTCCATCCACTCGAATACATTTCACTGAAGTTTCAATCTTTTCCATTTAATTCTTGCAGTATTGACCAAACAATGAAGATTCTGTGTCAAGATATTATCTTTTGCGTTCTTGCTATTTAATTCCCACATTAAAAGTCAGTCAATTCGTTTCTGAGTTACCTTGTAATGTCTCAGCTTTAAATTTTTGGGTTTCTTGTATTTCTGGAAACAGACATAGCTGGTGTTTGTGTTGTGTAGGAATGTCTGATTGAGCATTATATCGAATGCAGTTTACTATTCGTAAGATTTCTCATTTAATTCATGCAATACTGACCAAAGCATGAAGATTCTCTGCAGATATTATTCTTTTGGCTCTTAATTTCTGCCATTTAGATCATATTGAAATCAGTTAATTCCTAAGTTATACCATTTCCTCAGTTACTTTTTATATCTCTGCTTTAATTTGGCTTTCTATTGCCATTCATGTTTTCCTGTAGAAAAATATAACTGGTCATAGTTGTAGAGAATTGTCTGGTGCAAATGATTTTTCAGCCTTGTATCACATATGGTATCCTAATTTTTTCCTCTTGGAAATAAATTAATTTCATTAATGTGGGTTATTTTTATGCATTGCATTTCAGGTGGAAGTTGTTTTGTTGGAGGGATCCCTTTGTGGATTTTGGTCCGGAGTAGTATTGGACATTTCCGATACATATTCATGAAATAGGAAAGTCAGAAAGTTGGGTTAGTTTGCCGAGGGGCTGAGCTCAAGTATGAAGTTTGGAGGGGATTTTTCAGTTCCGGTGGATGAGGATTTTCGGTCCATGCCTCCTTGGGTACCGGTAACGCCCCAGAAGCCTCTTCCATTGAAACCTCACCCTACGCTGCTTAACCCCCACGGGAATCACCTACCAGCAGCAAATTGGCAACACGAATTGGGGAATGTACAATTGGGTGATACTTACAATGGCATGAGCCCAGCTATCAACCCAATTGTCCAGTTTCCTAGAAATGTTGGGTGTTATGGTGTTGATGGAGGTCTGGCTCCGCAGAATGGAATGACAAATCACATTCCAGGTTCATACTCACAGTTGCTTGGCAGTGACAGCTCAAGTTGGAACAATGAATCCTTCACACAACTACTACTTCAGGATAATGCAGCTGCAGTTTACGTTGCCTCTGCAGACAGGAATCTTAGCAGAAGTGTTGACATGGCAGCAAATGCACCTCTAACTCCGAAGTTGCATCCTCAAGTGGCCAACCAAAGAAACAATTCAAGTAGTTTCTTGCTGACCAACCAAAATTGCAACAATGGTTCATACCCTTCGAGTGCGGTGATGAGCAGGCGCGCGGTTTTGGATTTCCCTTCTCTGTTTGATAACAGTCAGGGGCATTCCAATGTAGCTAATTGGTTGCTTAACAACGAAAATCACAGCTCAAGTTCAAACTTGTTGAGTAATGGTCACAGCTCACCCCATATAAGCCAGAGTAAGTATTTTAAATCAATTCTGATATTTCTCTTGTTTATGAAGGAAGATTTTCTATGAACCATTGTTAAAAAGAATCATGAATTACAGTTTGTG
>BDJD01001190.1:137410-158205 GCA_002564525.1 Rosa multiflora | reverse complement strand
GAGAGAGAGAGAGAGAGAGAGAGAGATGAGATGAAGAAGAAGAAGAAGAAGAACAATAAGAGGAGTGAACGGTTACCACGTGCAAAGATAAAGTCTGATGGACAAAAAGCTTGGAAAGAAAAAGAAAAAAAATTACCATTCCAATTGAAGTTGAGAGTGCGGGAAGTTGCTTGGTTCTCTATTCGTAACAGTAAAAGTGGGCCCCAGTGGTGAGAGAAAAGATAAACAATTGCGTAGGCACGATTATAATCAGAAAAGTGGGAGTCTTTACCATGCTAAGTACTATATGAGCAAAATCTCCACGATTAACTTCTTCGTGGCTAAGAGAGTGTGGCCTTTGCCCACATTTGTAGTAGTGGAAGCAGAAGCAAAATAAAACTTCGATTCAATCACACTTTGTCTGCTACGTACATGCATCCAAAAACAGCATATTGATCGAGACGACGATCCAAGACTACGGACTGGTATCCCACGTCGGCTATGGGTAAGGCCTAATGGCACTGCTCCCTCTTGAGCTCTCTAGGCTTTTTCTTTTGGAAATGATTCATGGTGCTGCTTGCCTATACAACAATCTTGACATACTTTGTTGGAGGGAGGACAGATTTGAGACTGGTAACCATCTTTTTCTGATGTAGTGTCTTCAATATTAAAATTCAAATGACCATAGAGCAAAATGCCAAGGCCATGTTAAATCTTTCATCTCAATCATATGGCAAGAATGAACACTCTTGATTAGCAGCGGAAACAGCTTGTTTGGTGTCATCTTAACATTAGCAAATAGACTCCTTTGAGGATCATAAATTTTACAAGCAGCTTTTCTGATTGTGGACACATATCCCTTCTCTTTAAGCTGACCAATACTCAATAGATTACACTTCAAATTAGGAACATAAAACACATTGGAAACGGTTTTAATATATATGATCAGTTTTAGTTCTAATTTGAATAGCACCCTTCCCCATATAACAATCACAGTAGAATTATCACCAGATCTCACGACAGTGCGAAATGCTTCATCCAAAATAGAGAAAGATGACTTACTACCACACATGTGATTGTTGCACCTGAAGTATAAGTACCATGCGTTTACGTCAGGCTACTCGTTCATATGGAATGCCATCAAAAGTGTCTTCTTCTTCTTCTTCCTTTTTCTCTGCGAAATTGGATTGCTCCCCATTCTTTTATTTTTTCTTTGTGAAGCTTTGCATAACACTTTAAACGAAAGTGACCATATGCATGACACCTGAAGCATTGGACCTTGTACTTGTCAAGATGTTCTCTGTCTCTGCCTTGGAAATCTAAGGAGTGATGATCATATTTGAGCTTGCTTCCACTGCCATCTCGAATACCTCTACCTCCTCCTCTCCATTTGCCTTGACCAGTTGACCTCTTCCTTTTGCTGAAAAATCACCATTGGTTGCAAGTTGCAACCTTCGAATCAGCTTATCAACTGATAACTCATCAATGTCTTTGGATTGTTTAATGAAGAAAACTCATGTAATTAAACTTGTCACTCATAGAGCAAAGAATTTTCTCCACCACGGTAACATCTTGCATTTGTTCACTATGGATTCACATCTTATTTGCAATTGACATAACTCTTGAAAAATAATCTGATCACCAGATTTCATTTTAAGGGTCTCGAACTCTCTTCAAAGTGCTTAGAGTTGAGAATTAATGTTCGACTCTTGCATTGCCTTGATACTTCTTTTTCATCAAGTCCCATATCTGCTTGGATGTGTCCTTTTAGAGAAGGTCTTAAAAATTGAGCAATCTTGCTTGGAACAAGTAATTTTTCGCTTTCAAATCCTTCAACTTTAGCTCATCCAATGTCTTTTGCTGTGCTCCTACCAATAAATCTCCAATGGCAGATTCAGTAACAGCTGTTTCACTGAGACCCCAATACTCGTTGGACCTGAGAAATTCTCCATTAACATTCTCCCATGGTCGTAGTGAGTAGTGACCATTGAAGCAAGGTATTGACGGTTGCACATAGTTGTTCTCTGTTGCCACAATCCTTGCTGTTGTAAGTCACACAAAGCTGCTGCCTTTTCATCTCAAGCCCGGCTCTGATGCCAGATTGTCAGGGATACTAAACAATATGAAAGCAAGAGAAGTATACTGAATGATTTCATTGATTGAAAAGCAGCTCTATAAAAATAGAGCATACAAACAAACTAACAGAAATCTAGAACGACTATGCCATGATTAACAACTCCTAAGTTCATGGGATTTCCTTAAAGACTTGATAAACACTAACAAACTCCTAGTAGACTAGGACTTCTACTTATTTAAAAAAAATGACAAATGATAAGTAGATGACAAGCTTCTGGGGTTTGGAACAATAAAGAAGCTCAGTTGACCTCTAGGGTCCATCCCTTCTTGTCCTCAAGACGACCTGTTTGGATTCCTGTTAGCGTTTCATACAGTTTCTGACATAACGCTCCTCCTGTTTTGTATTCAACCCTGCAATAGCATGTTACAACAAAAATAAATGTTAAGGAAAACGCGGATTGGATTGTAGTTTTGATCCAATTACTGATCACATGATCCATCGATGTGGCTATTTGATATGTTTCTCGTTACGTCAATTATTAGGATCAATGGAGTGTTGCACTTGCCTCTTGTCTTGATAAGTTACAGCGCCAATAGGGTTGACAACCACGGCAGTTCCTGTGCAGAAAGCTTCATCAGCTGCAAGTAAATCCTCCACTGGCATCACACGCCCCTCCACCTGATTGACAATTAGTGGAAGTACATTCTCTAAAAATTAATTTCTTTTGAAAATGTTGTCTGATTTTGTTGGAAAGTATATCTTGCAGCATTGAATTGGGATTGTCTTGATATGCAAGAATATATTTGTATTAAGTAGTTTTGATTTGTTAGGATAGTCTGTATAGACTTTGATTCTTAATGTAATTGTAATAGCTGTGTTTCCTTACTGGTCTCCTAACTTGTTGGAGAACCACACGATATGCAGTAGGTGCCTTGTATATATGTTATACAATTCAATACAATTCATCATTCAGTCAAAACATCTTATCCTATATGGTATCAGAGCAGGAATAATTCCTGGCTCTTCTTCTATTCTGCCATCACTGGCATCCTCTCCATTCCAATTTTTTCTGTCAATTGTAAGCAGCCTTTTCTGCTATTAAGTAGCAGCCTCGCAATCTTTTTTCAATGGCAATTGGTGATGAATTTTTCTCTGAAACTCCTAATAGTGGAATTGGCACCAGCAACACTTCCTCTTATGACACTGCCAATCCGCTTTTCCTTCATCATTCAGACCATCCCGGTCTTCTGCTTGTCTCCAAGAAATTGTCAGGTGACAATTATAACTCATGGTGTCGTGCTATGAGGATATCCCTAAGTGCCAAGGACAAGACCGACTTCATCAACGGAACCATTAAAGAACCCTCTGCAGAAAAGAAACCTGATGAACATGCACTATGGCAAAGGTGCAATGACATGGTGCTTTCATGGATTCTCAACTCTCTTGAACCTGAGCTTGCCAATTCAGTGCTCTGTTGCACCACACCACATGCCGTTTGGGAAGATCTGCGAGAGAGATTCGCGTTGGGCAACGCCCCTCGCATATTTCAAGTTCAAAGAGACATTTATCGTATTGAACAAGGTCAATCATCCATTGCAGCATACTACACAAAGCTAAAAGGCTTATGGGACGAGCTTGCTTCGTACAACACTATCACGTGCACATGTGGAGCGCAAAATGATCACAGTAAGTTGATGCAATTTCTTATGGGCTTAAATGAATCTTATGCTGCTACTCGTGGATAGATTTTGTTAATGAACCCTTTGCCTTCGGTGAGACAAGCTTATGCTTCCCTCGTCCAAGAAGAAAAACAACGTGAACTTGGTTATTCTCTTACTGCCCCATCTAACACCACAGCGATGGCAGTACACAGCAACTTTAGATCACAACCTCAGATGCAAGGGAATCAAGGCAATACCCAAGGCATCAATTTTCGTCCTCGTGCCAGTAAGTTGATGCAATTTCTTATGGGCTTAAATGAATCTTATGCTGCTACTCGTGGACAGATTTTGTTGATGAACCCTTTGCCTTCGGTGAGACAAGCTTATGCTTCCCTCGTCCAAGAAGAAAAACAACGTGAACTTGGTTCTTCTCTTACTGCCCCATCTAACACCGCAGCGATGGTAGTACACAGCAACTTTAGATCACAACCTCAGATCCAAGGGAATCAAGGCAATACCCAAGGCATCAATTTTCGTCCTCGTGCCCCAATCAAGCATTGCACTTATTGTGACAAGGATTATCATACTGAAGCAACTTGCCATAGAAAGCATGGTTATCCTCCTGGTCATCGTCTCTACTAAGGACCTAAGGAAGCTAATTCTGCAAGACATCGTCGAGGAAGTACCTCTGCTAATCATGTTGATGCCACCCCAACATGCCAGGAACTTCAAGGAATGCTTCCTAATCTCACTGAGGATCAATACACTCAAGTAATTGCTGCCGTGACTCCTACACCGCAAATTCTTCAAGCCAATGCTACAGGTTTGTTACATGTTGCTCCAAATCGTTGGATACTCGACAGCGGAGCAACCCATCATATTACTTCTGCTCCTACATCATTGATAAATATTAAGCATCCTTCTTTGGCACCAGTGTCTTTACCTAGTGGAGACACGGCTGGAATTACTATGACTGGATCAATTCGTTTTAACGATTCTTTTCAATTAAATGATGTCCTTTGTGTGCCAAGTTTTAGAGTTGATCTTATGTCTGTTGGCAAAACAACCGATGATTTATCTTGTTTAGTGACTTTTTTTCCATCTTGGTGTATTTTACAGGACTTGGCTATGAGGACAATGATTGGTGTGGGTAAGCGACGTGGTAACCTCTACTATCTTGTGGCGTTGGCTTCAACTTCTCCTTCATCTCACTTCGCTTGCAATCTCATCATATCCTCTGATCTTTGGCATCGCCGTTTGGGTCACCTTTCCTCTGCTCGTCTTCAATTTTTGGCCAATAATTCTCTCCATTTTCATTTTGATTCTAATCATAAATGTGATGTTTGTCCATTAGCGAAACAAACTCGCCAACCTTTTCCTTCCAGTTCAATTTCAACTTCGAAGTGTTTTTCCCTTATTCATTGTGATATTTGGGGATGTTATAGAATCCCTTCTCTTTCTGGTGCCTATTATTTCTTGACTATTGTGGATGATTTTTCCCTATTTACATTGATTTTTTTAATGTGACATAAAAGTGAGACACAACCTTTACTCCGTCGTTTTTTTAATTATGTGCACACTCAATTCAACACAAAAGTTCAACAACTTCGTTCGGATAATGGGGCTGAATTTCTTTCATTACAAAATTTCTTTCTTGAAGAAGGTATTCTTTTTCAAAGTTCTTGTGTTTATACACCGCAGAAAAATGGTGTCGTTGAGCGGAAACATCGACACATCCTTGAAACCGCTCGTGCCCTTCGTTTTCAGTCGCATCTGCCCATTAATTTTTGGGGAGAATGTGTCCTCACTTCCGTATATATAATCAATCGTCTTCCCACCTTGTTGCTTCACCGGAAAACACCTTTTGAAATTCTTCATAATAAACTTCCGGATTATTCTCTGATGCGAGTATTTGGGTGTCTTGTTTTTGCAACCATTCCCAATCCGTCTTCCAAATTTTCTCCTCGTGCTACCAAATGTATTTTTCTGGGTTATCCCATGGGACAGAAGGCTTACAAACTCTACGATATTGCAACCCGAAAAATTTTCACTAATAGAGATGTCATTTTTCTTGAGGACAAATTCCACCATTTACCCCACACAAGCCCACCTGACACCAATACCACGGCCCAGCCCATTCCATTCCCTTTAGTCTCTGATCCTTTCTTCAATTCTTCTTCTTCCCCAAACAAGAACACATATTTGTCTGATTCAGAGACCACGCCATTGCCATCTTCCCCACGCCTTCCTCCACCACCCTCTCCACCACCCAATCCCTCGCCCTCTCCACCACCCAATCCACCGCACTCTCCATCACCCAATCCGCTGCCTCCCTCCACTATCCAAACATATGTTCGCCGCCCTACAGTCCCAGCGCCGGCGGTCGCATCGTCCTCTCCTCCTCCGCCTGTGTCGCCTGACTCTTCTTCAGACTCCACCCCTTCGTCCTCTTCTCCCACTTCTGATTCTTTCGTTGATTTAGCCGATTCGCCCCAAATTGCTGTCGATCCGGTCGGTGTTATTCACCCTGATCTCCTTTCGGTTGTCCCTCCTGAGCCGCTTCGTCGTTCTCAGCGCCCTCGAGAAGCCAACGTTCGCCTCAAGGACTGCGTTTGCTCGCAGGTGATTCTGCCTCCACATCCATCGTCCTCTGCCTTGTCCGGTTCCACACCTAGTACGCGGTATCCCCTCTGTCACTACATTTCATATGATCGGTATTCTCCTGCTCACCTCAGTTTTATTGCTAATATTAGTCGGGATGAGGAGCCGACTTCTTATGAGGTTGCATCAGTTGATCCCAAATGGCAGGAAGCTATGAATTCTGAGCTTCAGGCTCTTATTGATAATCGAACATGGAGTCTCGTTCCTCTGCCTCCTGGAAAACGCCCGATCAGTTGTAAATGGGTGTATCGGGTCAAACGCAAGGCTGACGGGTCTGTCGAGCGCTATAAGGCTCATCTTGTTGCTCGGGGTTTTACTCAAACCGCAGGTATCGACTATCACGACACTTTTTCTCCTATTGCCAAAATGATCACTGTCCGTTGCGTTCATGCTGTTGCTGCTAGTCTCAATTGGCCTTTACATCAATTGGATGTCAATAATGCCTTTTTGAATGGTGATTTATTGGAGGAAATTTACATGTCCCCTCCTCCTGGTCTTCGGCGACCGGGGGAGAATCTAGTGTGTCTCCTCCACAAGTCGTTGTATGGACTAAAACAGGCCTCTCATCAATGGTTTTCTAAGTTCACAGAGGCCATTCTTGCTGCTGGTTTCTCTCAGTCCAAAGCTGACTATTCCTTGTTCGTTCGAAAGCATGGTACCTCTCTCACTGTATTGTTTATCTATGTGGATGACATTCTGATAACAGGAAACAATATGGAGTCTATTAATGCTCTGAAACAGTTCCTCCATACTCGTTTTCGCATCAAGGACCTTGGTGATTTGAAATTCTTCCTTGGCATTGAGGTATCTCGTTCCAAGAAAGGCATTTACATATCTCAAAGCAAATATGCCTTGGAAATCATCAAAGATAGCGGCTACTTGGGTGCTAAGCCGGTTGAGTTTCCCATGGAAGAATCCAAACTTTCAGACAAAGGAGAATTACTTAAAGATCCTG
The DNA here is from genome assembly GCA_002564525.1 of Rosa multiflora. NCBI lineage: Eukaryota > Viridiplantae > Streptophyta > Magnoliopsida > Rosales > Rosaceae > Rosa > Rosa multiflora. The sequence goes on along the minus strand of BDJD01001190.1, from coordinate 150,872 downwards.
CCTCATATCGGCGCCTAGTTGGTCGGCTGATTTACTTGACCATTACTAGGGCCGACATCACATACTCAGTACATATTCTTAGCCGGTTTATGCTGTGGTATGAGGTTCATTCAAAACAACACCTGCATCCATCACTTGTCATCTTAAATGCATTTCAGACAACATATATATCCAGCAAATTGTTGTCTTAAATGCAATTCAGACAACAGAAAGAAATAGCAAGTGTGGTATGAGGTTCATTCAAAACAACACCTGCATCCATCACTTGTCATCTTAAATGCATTTCAGACAACATATATATCCAGCAAATTGTTGTCTTAAATGCAATTCAGACAACAGAAAGAAATAGCAAGTGTGGTATGAGGTTCATTCAAAACAACACCTGCATCCATCACTTGTCATCTTAAATGCATTTCAGACAACATATATATCCAGCAAATTGTTGTCTTAAATGCAATTCAGACAACAGAAAGAAATAGCAAGTGTGGTATGAGGTTCATTCAAAACAACACCTGCATCCATCACTTGTCATCTTAAATGCATTTCAGACAACATATATATCCAGCAAATTGTTGTCTTAAATGCAATTCAGACAACAGAAAGAAATAGCAAGTGTGGTATGAGGTTCATTCAAAACAACACCTGCATCCATCACTTGTCATCTTAAATGCATTTCAGACAACATATATATCCAGCAAATTGTTGTCTTAAATGCAATTCAGACAACAGAAAGAAATAGCAAGTGTGGTATGAGGTTCATTCAAAACAACACCTGCATCCATCACTTGTCATCTTAAATGCATTTCAGACAACATATATATCCAGCAAATTGTTGTCTTAAATGCAATTCAGACAACAGAAAGAAATAGCAAGTGTGGTATGAGGTTCATTCAAAACAACACCTGCATCCATCACTTGTCATCTTAAATGCATTTCAGACAACATATATATCCAGCAAATTGTTGTCTTAAATGCAATTCAGACAACAGAAAGAAATAGCAAGTGTGGTATGAGGTTCATTCAAAACAACACCTGCATCCATCACTTGTCATCTTAAATGCATTTCAGACAACATATATATCCAGCAAATTGTTGTCTTAAATGCAATTCAGACAACAGAAAGAAATAGCAAGTGTGGTATGAGGTTCATTCAAAACAACACCTGCATCCATCACTTGTCATCTTAAATGCATTTCAGACAACATATATATCCAGCAAATTGTTGTCTTAAATGCAATTCAGACAACAGAAAGAAATAGCAAGTGTGGTATGAGGTTCATTCAAAACAACACCTGCATCCATCACTTGTCATCTTAAATGCATTTCAGACAACATATATATCCAGCAAATTGTTGTCTTAAATGCAATTCAGACAACAGAAAGAAATAGCAAGTGTGGTATGAGGTTCATTCAAAACAACACCTGCATCCATCACTTGTCATCTTAAATGCATTTCAGACAACATATATATCCAGCAAATTGTTGTCTTAAATGCAATTCAGACAACAGAAAGAAATAGCAAGTGTGGTATGAGGTTCATTCAAAACAACACCTGCATCCATCACTTGTCATCTTAAATGCATTTCAGACAACATATATATCCAGCAAATTGTTGTCTTAAATGCAATTCAGACAACAGAAAGAAATAGCAAGTGTGGTATGAGGTTCATTCAAAACAACACCTGCATCCATCACTTGTCATCTTAAATGCATTTCAGACAACATATATATCCAGCAAATTGTTGTCTTAAATGCAATTCAGACAACAGAAAGAAATAGCAAGTGTGGTATGAGGTTCATTCAAAACAACACCTGCATCCATCACTTGTCATCTTAAATGCATTTCAGACAACATATATATCCAGCAAATTGTTGTCTTAAATGCAATTCAGACAACAGAAAGAAATAGCAAGTGTGGTATGAGGTTCATTCAAAACAACACCTGCATCCATCACTTGTCATCTTAAATGCATTTCAGACAACATATATATCCAGCAAATTGTTGTCTTAAATGCAATTCAGACAACAGAAAGAAATAGCAAGTGTGGTATGAGGTTCATTCAAAACAACACCTGCATCCATCACTTGTCATCTTAAATGCATTTCAGACAACATATATATCCAGCAAATTGTTGTCTTAAATGCAATTCAGACAACAGAAAGAAATAGCAAGTGTGGTATGAGGTTCATTCAAAACAACACCTGCATCCATCACTTGTCATCTTAAATGCATTTCAGACAACATATATATCCAGCAAATTGTTGTCTTAAATGCAATTCAGACAACAGAAAGAAATAGCAAGTGTGGTATGAGGTTCATTCAAAACAACACCTGCATCCATCACTTGTCATCTTAAATGCATTTCAGACAACATATATATCCAGCAAATTGTTGTCTTAAATGCAATTCAGACAACAGAAAGAAATAGCAAGTGTGGTATGAGGTTCATTCAAAACAACACCTGCATCCATCACTTGTCATCTTAAATGCATTTCAGACAACATATATATCCAGTAAATTGTTGTCTTAAATGCAATTCAGACAACATATACATCCACTGAATTGTTATCTTAAATGCAATTCAGACAACAGAAATAAATAGCAAGTGTGGTATGAGGTTCATTCAAAACAACACCTGCATCCATCACTTGTCATCTTAAATGCATTTCAGACAACATATATATCCAGTAAATTGTTGTCTTAAATGCAATTCAGACAACATATACATCCACTGAATTGTTATCTTAAATGCAATTCAGACAACAGAAATAAATAGCAAGTGTGGTATGAGGTTCATTCAAAACAACACCTGCATCCATCACTTGTCATCTTAAATGCATTTCAGACAACATATATATCCAGTAAATTGTTGTCTTAAATGCAATTCAGACAACATATACATCCACTGAATTGTTATCTTAAATGCAATTCAGACAACAGAAATAAATAGCAAGTGTGGTATGAGGTTCATTCAAAACAACACCTGCATCCATCACTTGTCATCTTAAATGCATTTCAGACAACATATATATCCAGTAAATTGTTGTCTTAAATGCAATTCAGACAACATATACATCCACTGAATTGTTATCTTAAATGCAATTCAGACAACAGAAATAAATAGCAAGTGTGGTATGAGGTTCATTCAAAACAACACCTGCATCCATCACTTGTCATCTTAAATGCATTTCAGACAACATATATATCCAGTAAATTGTTGTCTTAAATGCAATTCAGACAACATATACATCCACTGAATTGTTATCTTAAATGCAATTCAGACAACATGAAGAAATAGTAAGTGTAGTATGAGGTTCATTCAAGACAACACATGCACCTAACACTTGTTGTTGGAGATTAATCACAGACAACAGACCCAAGGAAACATTGTTGTGCTAAAATAATTTCACACAACACTTGAGTAATAAACTGTTGTGTGATTCTATACTCTACAACAGTTTAACCAAAATAATAAAAATTGCGAAAATTCAGACAACACATATTTACATATACGTGTTGTATGAATGAGTAAGCAGACGACATAAAAAGCCTGTCGTCTGATTGAATGCAATCAGACGACAGGCTACTAGACAACATTCTCATTTTCAATCAGACAACAGGCTTTAGCCCGTTGTCTGATTCATTTTCTCCTATAGTGATGAACCTCGCTTGCAACATATGACTGCTGCCCTTAGAGTTGTTCGTTACTTGAAGTCATCTCCTGGTCAAGGTTTACTCCTTCATGCCAATAATTCTTTAAACCTGAAGGCGTTCTGTGACTCTGATTGGGCGAGGTGTCCTATTACCCGTCGCTCTACTACCGATTATTGTGTGTTTCTAGGAGATTCTTTAATTTCATGGAGGGCCAAGAGGCAGAAGACTGTGTCTTTATCAAGTGCAGAAGCTGAATACAGAGCAATGGCAGGTACTTGCTGTGAGCTTACTTGGCTACGATATTTATTGACTGATTTGCATATGGCTGTTCTAAGTCCTGCTATTTTACATTGTGATAATCAAGCTGCATCGCACATTGCTAAGAATCCTGTGTTTCATGAGAGAACTAGGCATATTGAAATGGATTGTCATTTTGTTCGGGACAAAATTGTTATGGGTGAAGTCGTTACACGATTTGTGATTTCTTCACAACAATTAGCAGATGTGTTTACAAAAGCTTTGGGAAAAGAAAAGTTCAAACAGCTCATGTGCAAGTTGGGAGTTATTGATATACACTCTCCAACTTGAGGGGGAGTGTTGGAAAGTATATCTTGCAGCATTGAATTGGGATTGTCTTGATATGCAAGAATATATTTGTATTAAGTAGTTTTGATTTGTTAGGATAGTCTGTATAGTCTTTGATTCTTAATGTAATTGTAATAGCTGTGTTTCCTTACTGGTCTCCTAACTTGTTGGAGAACCACAAGATATGCAGTAGGTGCCTTGTATATATGTTATACAATTCAATACAATTCATCATTCAGTCAAAACATCTTATCCTATAGATTTATCAAAAATTTCAGCTCATTGGAAGTTTTAGATCACCTGGTAACCAAAATCAAGGGCAATGTCAATGATGCTTTTACGGGTTACTCCAGGGAGGATAGTTCCATGTTTCAGTGTTGGAGTTGAAATGACACTACCCTGCAGGTACATCAAAAATATAGTCATAAAGCTATTCAGCAAAGAGTATATGCACGAACACTTAAAAGTTAATAACTAATTGGCAACACCTTCAGAATGAAAATGTTAGCTGCTACAATCTCCTCAATGTTTTTACCATGCCAATTGCAGAATCTAGGAAGAAGACATCAGAGAACCCCTTGGTCCTTGCTTGCTGTTGTGTTTGGTAAACCTATAAAGAATAATAAGTACAGCAAATAGATCAATTTTTCTTTGTTTTTGCTCATGCAAACCAGTCAGTTCTTATTTGTTGCTATTAATTAGAAAACCAAAAAAGATAACATATGATTAATTAGTTCTATATATGATCTTACAGGTGAGTAATTGGTGACAAACTTGACACCTCCAGTTCCACCAAGAGTAGCTCTGTGGATTTTATGCTCAACATACAAATTGAGGGCTACCCTTCCCTATCACAGAATAAGACTATTAGACAACCAGCTGTAGAGCCTTAAATCTTAATAAGCTGTCAAAGATTCTAATGAGTTGGGTTGACCATATATGTCAAACTAACACCCTCTTTTGCCTGCAGTCTCATTCATCATCTAAAGAGATCGAATGTTAGTCAACCAGACCCCAAAATCCTTAGCTATGTAGACAATGTATATCAAACTAACAACCTCTCTCCTATACACACTCAGCCCTTTATGTAAAGGGACAGACAAACGCACACATGATATCGAATGGTTCAAAACAAGAACTCCTAAAATTAGACATCTGATACCATCATAATAAAAATTGAACCCCACAAGCTCGTAACTACTGAAGGAATGAGCAAAGCTAGCTGGTCAACAGACATGACCTAGCTAATAATTAACTTCAAATATGTTTTGCTCATACAGTTTAGTCCAGCCAGCTGATGTGATAATTACCAACTGGAGAAGCAAATATAAGGAATGTATACTCTAGTCCCGGCCCCAAGCCCAGATTAGATCCACTCCCCACGAGCAAAGGCCTAATATACAGTGATCCTTTTCCTGGAGGTGGTACCTATATAAAGACTGAAATTAAATTTCCAATTGATCCAAAAACATGCAGTGTTCCATTGAATCCGCAAAAAAAGGAATCCATTTGACAATGTTGAAAATTTCCTAAAACAAAATTTATGTCTATAAATATGTTATCAAGAATATATATAGTACCCAACGCTTGTTGGCGAAGACTGTTTGCTTCACAGCATCAACAATTGCTCAACGGATGGAGATGGCATGCTCATTCTCTCTGCACCCATCTTCATTCTTAGAGCATTCTCTTGGGGCCGAAACAGCATAATACGACCATCTTCTTTTCTGGTCGCCGTAAGACCTTCGAATAGTCCCTCCAGACAACAAATAAGTGAGTGCTCTATGGTGTCTGATTCTGATGTAGGACGAGAATGTGCCCAGTTTAGCCAGAAAACCATAAAAGCAAAGAAGTGGCTTTAGAATCAAGAAGAGTGATTGGAAAATAGGTAACTCACGCGTAATGAGATTATTAGCTGCTGGAATATTCAAGAAGATTTGGTTTTAGTCCTTTCGAGTTACTCGTACAAAAAGTCAGGTTTTGATTTTGAATCAGATTTGACTAACTTTTGGCCAGAATGTCCGTTTGAGACGCATGATAGCTTTCCAGAATGGGAACGAAGAGATCTTCAAGACTCACTTTAGTGAGCCCTATCAGATTTAGGCCAAAATGTATCGTCTTAATTATCCGATTCGTGATTTCATATTTTTAGGCTAGTTTTACATTCTTTTTATTTTAGGTTTTCTAGTTTATTTTGGGTTTGTTTTGTTTTAATCCGTGGGCTTTAGCGTTTCATTGTTAGTCGGCCTAGGGTTTCTTTCCCATATATAAGCAATCTTAAACGGCTGCAGAACTATCTTTTATCATCTTTTATCAATAAAATTGAGATTATTCTCTTTTATCTCTGGTGGACTTCAGAATTCTTTGCTTAGGTTTATTGCTGGTAAACCTAGTTATCAATCCGTCTGCGTCAACCTCCACTATGAAAGAACTCACCCTTGAGTTCATCTTGAATAAAGGACAAGAATAGGTAGACAAAAAAAATTAGACAATTGAACCTGTGGATTATTGGCCTGATCCTCTGCAAATTTTGATGGCACAATCATGAACCAAACGCCAAAGATGAGTCTGTCATATGCATTTTGGCTCTCATACGCAACCTTCGTAGATTCGTCTCGGCTCTCAAGGTTGCATTCTTGAATGATATTTGGTTTTGAGTGATTTATTTCAGGCTCCAAGTCTTCTTCATTATTAATAACCATGTCTACATGAACAATTTCATCTTTAACCTCTTCTTGGTCATGATGGATGATTTCTTGTGGAGCATCTTCCATTAGAAATTCTTCTGACTTTTCTTCAGATAAACTATTAATGTCAACGGGCAAAGAAAACTCTTTGGACTTTAACTTCTTCTAAAAAACCTTAGGAGGGTAATTCTTGATCGAAAAATTTCTAGGCAAAAACTTTTTCGTTAAGAAGACCTTTCATCTTCCTCCATGTTTGAACACGCTCTTTTCCTTGCCTCTGACGAGAACTCTGCAATTGATCCCACCAATAAGCAGCATCTTTTTTTAGCTTCCGAGAAACCATCTTAGCCTGCTTGTGTTTTGGAATCTCCATGATCTCAAAGAATCTATCCACTTCAACCTATCCAGAAAATCTTCTACACCCAAGTTGCCAGAAAAGAAAGGAATTTCGGCCTTGACTTTGTAATCCTGGTCAGCTTGTCCATGTTGTTCATGTTGCAAAATTTCTTCTTCAGACTCAGATTCTGAAGTATGAACAACAACCTCTCTACGTGGAGCCTTAACTCGCTGGCCTCCTTCCCTGCCTCTATTCCGATCGTTGTTGTTGTGGTTGTTTCTCTCTCCCAACAACCCATGAATTTCTCCAATCTGCTGGTCCATTCGATTGTTCATGGTGTTGATGGCAGCGGTAAACACTGCTGTGAGAGCTTCGATATCTGATTTCATAACTTCACCCATTGCTACCAAGGTAAATAGGAGAGACAGGGAAGACCTGCTCTGATACCACCTGACGCAGACGGATTGATAACTAGGTTTACCAGCAATAAACCTAAGCAAAGGATTCTGGAGTCCACCAGAGATAAAAGAGAATAATCTCAATTTTATTGATAAAAGATGATAAAAGATAGTTCTGCAGCCGTTTAAGATTGCTTATATATGGGAAAGAAACCCTAGGCTGACTAACAATGAAACCCTAAAGCCCACGGATTAAAACAAAACAAATCCAAAATAAATTAGAAAACCTAAAATAAAAAGAATGTAAAACTAGCCTAAAAATATGAAATCACGAATCGGATAATTAAGACGATACATTTAGAAAAATCTGATAGGGCTCACTAAAGTGAGTCTTGAAGATCTCGTCGTTCCCATTCTGGAAAGCTATCATGCGTCTCAAACGGACATTCTGGCAAAAAGTTAGTCAAATCTGATTCAAAATCAAAACCTGACTTTTTGTACGAGTAACTCGAAAGGTCCAAAACCAAATCTTCTTGAATATTCCAGCGGCTAATAATCTCGTTACGCGTGAGTTACCTATTTTCCAATCACTCTTCTTGATTCTAAAGCCACTTCTTTGCTTTTATGGTTTTCTGGCTAAACTGGGCACATTCTCGTCCTACATAAGATTCTAGCCTAAAGTTCAGTACGGTATTAGACAAATTTACTACTGAACTCGCACCTGTTAAGAAATGCATGAATTAACAGTCTGTAAAATAAATTAAAACATTGCTGACCTACCTGTCCATAATTCAATATTCCAGCAGATGGGCAAAGCTCAATCTTTCCAAAGGGAGAGAGATGTCCTTGAGAAAAATTTTCTCCGTCGGACCATTTCATGGTGCACATGTAATCGATTGGAATCAGTCCAAACCCAAGATCATCCCAGTTAATGCCATCAGCATACATTTCACCGTTTTTCAGACTTCATTTTCACATAGAAAGAAATATATAGTAAGTTGGCATTATTGTTAAGAAGGGCGACCATATATATGGGCTAAGCTAGCTTATTTATCAATATCTAAATTAATTACCTGTGATTGTTAGATTCACCAGTTGTTTGCAAAGCTGAAGAAGACATAGCTGGAATTCTTAGTGTGTCGATCTGCAATTTAATTTGGAATCACGTCGATCAGATCTTAACGATAATCAGAGAAAAGATGGGCAGATAGAAATACTATAACCCAAATGTTGTATGGACCTGGCCAGGTACCTTAGGCCTTAGAATTTATGCAAGTATTAATCAACAAACAAAAAAAAAACAGGGAAATAAATTATACATACCATTTTGAAAAACTAGTCGATTCACTGGTACTTTCTAAACAATGACGGGTGAGGTCTTATAGTTGAAGACTTGAAGTTCACTCTCCTCGAAGAAAACAAATTTTAGTATGACTACACCAATCATGCACTCATCTTGAACATTTGGAGCCTAGGCGAACAACGAATATACAGCAAGGTGATTTAGACCAATAACTGATAAGAAAAATCATGGTCAATCATTAATAGATCTACATCCAATGAATTTTCGTTGTTTTGTTTTGCACCGTTATATCTAGATTTAAAGGTGGTTACATCTAGATTTAAGAACGGTTAAACATAATTTGGTCATGAATTGGCTAGGCACACATCATTGTGTATTTGAGATTTTGGGTGAAGTGTAGAATAAATCAGCAAATAAATGTATTGCTGCGCTGCAAACATGACACTCTTTATTAACTTGATAATAAAAAATAAGCAATCTATAAAGCTAGTAACATAGGTACAGAAAGCTACTATAACACACGTACAAAGCTACTAGACCAATAATAAAAAGCTACTAAGATAGATACACACTACCGATTGCAACAAAAAATGAAAGAATTTTTGGAATAACAAAGATATGACAAAGATCAGTAGACAGGCTTGAATGAAAACACATGAATCGATCAACTAGATTATAAGCTTCTAGTTTTGACATGAATGAAAACATATGGAGTAACTAACAAAAATGCACAGTATGTTTGTTTGACGATCATAATAGTTTTACAAAAGTACTTTTACAAAAGTATGCTAGTAGTATTTTCAAACAATATTAGTAGTTTTTTTTTTGCAGTATATCGTGATCTGGAAAAAACAGAGAAACTAATAATAGGTTTGCTTGACAATAATAGTGTCATTTTAAAACTGTTTGAGTAGCAATTCCAGGGAGTATCAGGTGGCGTTCGGTAACGTTTTCAAGTCATCTTTTTCATTTTATAAAATGAAAATGGCTTAAAAATGCGTTCGTTGGTCTGTTTTCAATAATGCATAAAATAATTTTTGAAAATATTTTTTTATTTTACTCGTAAAACAGGAAAACGACAAATAAACGCTTTCACCTTTCCATTCTCATATTTTAGAAAACACGGAGATATATTTTCCAAAACAAAGAAAAAAAAGAACGTGCTCTCTTCTTCCATATTCTCACATCGCTATCTTCTTCTCAGGTCTCTCTCTCATCTCTAGTCGCTATCTTCTCTCGTTTTTGAAAATTGTTTTCGGAATAACCTACCGGACACATTTTCGGATCTCATGAATGATGGAGCCGGCCGGGTCCTGCGACTACTCTGATGGAGCCTGGATCCTCGACCCGAATGCGTCTCTGGGGATCTCCCGCCGTTCGATCCCGCTAGGTTTCTTCACATGTACAGAGACACCAGCATTGGTACTTTCTCTTCTCCACAATTCAATTAATTCACTTGAATTTGTGAATTTTTGATTTCACTAAATTTAGAGGCTTTAGTGTCCTTGGAGACCTAATAACTAACAATAAGTACTAGTTTGATCCAACTCAGTGTTGCTTTTTATAGAAGTTACTTAAAGTAGAAATCCATTTTGAATCTGGTGTTGAATGTAAGAGCTTGTGACTATTCTACAGTGCAGGGTTTATTGGTGATTCCTTGAATCGGAATATGTTTGTTGCGCTTTTCTGTTCGCTGAAACGCGTGTCGAGTGAAGCAAAGAAGTGGCGGCCAGTTGGTGCTGATCGCGTGTTCACATTTCTTCAGTACAATCTTGCGTATCATCGGACAAATCTTTTGGCTCGTTATGGTAGGTAAGCTATGGTTTCCAATTGTGGGGTGGTTACATGTTGCGGATGTTGAGCTCCAGATTTTCATGTATTAGCTGGTATGGTTAAGCTGGTTATGCTTCTCTTTGACGCAGGTGGTCGGCCAATTCTAATGGTGGTGTGCTCGAATCTCTTGGATATAAAGAGGGTTATAGAGTTGATGTTGACATTCCGGTAGACACATGGGCAGAATCTCTAAGCGTTCATGACATTCTGATATTCAACACAGGGCACTGGTAATAGTTTCCTTCTATTATGCCATTCCCTTTAAATACAAGTATATCTAGCATATCGGCCTTATTTATTACTATTGCTGAATTTTTTGTTGCAATTATAATATTTTTTTTGTATCAAAGTCAGAGATCAGAAGACTAGTCTAGTTATCTGTGTCATAGTCGGATCATAACACTGGCTTATTATTGACAATCATGATACAATTTCTTTATATCATCTGTGAGTGAGAATATTTTTGACGCAGAAAAGCATATAATACTTTGAAAAACATAAAGGAATTTGTGATATCCTTGGAGCTTGTTGGTTTTCCCACAAGTGTACCAGGGGTAAAAATACGCTAGTAATCAACTGATCTGTCTTCAAAAGGCTATAAAGATGCTATTTTGAATAGGAAAAAGGGTGTTTTCAATTGAAAATGCAACAAACTAGGTTCTTTTACTTGTGCTGGCTATTCATTTGAACTTTTGTTTTTCGTGAACAGGTGGTGGGCTCCTGCAAAGTTTGACCCTATGAAGTCGCCTCTGCTTTTCTTTGAAAATGGTCAGCATGTGGTTCCTCCCACTACTAGCAAAATAACAACGCACACGGATTTACTGTAGTTAAAAGCCACAGATATCCGTGTGAAATAGAAATACCGACAGAAATCCGTGTGAAATGACCATAATGGGCCCACAATAATTTATACAATAACAATATCAACGGATATCCGTGTGAATAAACAACAGTCACAGATATCTGTGTAAAAACTAAAACATTTTCACACGGATATCTGTGTGAAAAACAATTCACACGGATTTCTGTATGTATTATAAATTAGTTTATTTTAAAATCATTAATTTTTTATGTTATGTGAGTTATGGAGGGACGGATTTCCGTTACAATAAGTATTTGATACAGATTTCTGTGTGAAATGCGAAATACACACGGTTTTCCGTGTGAAAATGTTGAAACAGTAATCCGTGTGAAAAAGCCAAAAAGGAGACTACACACAGAAATCCGTGTGCATAAACAATAGTAACTGATATCTGTGTAAAAACTAAAACATTTTCACACTGATATCTGTGTGAAAAAAAATTCACACGGATTTCTGTATGTATTATAAATTAGTTTATTTTGAAATCATTAATTTTTTATGTTATGTGAATTATGGAGGGACGGATTTCCGTTACAATAAGTATTTGATACAGATTTCTGTGTGAAATGAGTAATACACACGGATTTCCGTGGGAAAATGTTGACACAGTAATCCGTGTGAAAAAGCTAAAAAGGAGACTACACACAGAAATCCGTGTGCATAAACAATAGTAACTGATGTCTGTGTAAAAACTAAAACATTTTCATACGGATATCTGTGTGAAAATAACAATTAGCTACAAAATTCCGTGTGAAAAAATATAGGTGTATATAAGGTTGACCATTTATTTGATATCGAAATAACGGCTGATTGAGTTAATTTTTTTACACAATATCTATTAATACACTATAAATAGATGGGTAATGTCAAATTGATTGATTTTCAATTTTGATTTATTGGTTCGCACCAAATTCTTATATGTCTACTAATGTGGTATAACTAGTTTATTAGTTATCAAGAAAAGTATACATTTAATGAGCAACAATGTGGAGCAAATTTCACCGTTGTGTGAGTGTGTTCATCACACAACATCGAGATAGACGACAGACATGGTCCACATCACACAACAGATTTCCACCGTTGTGTGATGCAGTTTTTGTAGTAGTGTAAATACCACATAAAACTAATATGCTCATAACCGCTCATTCGCAACTTATTTTTTCGATCTGTCAGCTCTCATACTCTCATGAATATGAGGTATACCAAATAATGTAAAAATTTTGTAAAATTTATCTCCTTGTGGTTTAACTCCCCTTAGGGAAGTATCAATGTATATAAGGTTAACAACTTTATTTGATATTGAAATAATGGCTTTAATTTTAAATCGACCGTAGGATGTTATCATGATAAGAATAAATGGTTGTGTTCAAAATTTCAGCTATTTTCGTCGTCGTTTGGGTTTCGATCTAGTAGGTCAACCCTAAACTTTAAATACTACATAAAACTAATATGCTCATAACCGCACACTCCTAACTTATTTTTTTGATCTGTAAACTCTTATGCTCTCATGGGTAGAAGCTATATCAAGTAATGTAAAAATTTCTGAAATTTTATCTCCTCAAGAGTCGGCTCCCCTTAGGGAAGTAGAAGCGTTTAAAGGGTTGACCGGTTTTTGGTACAGACATCTGTGTGAAATGAGTAATACACACAGATATCTGTGTGAAATGTTAACACAGAAATCCGTGTGAAAAGAACAATGAGCTACAAAATTCAGTGTGAAAAAGGAGACTACTTATCTGTGTGTATTACTCATTGCACACAGATGTCTGTACCAAAAACCGGTCAACCCTTTAAACGCTTCT
>BDJD01001190.1:120018-134172 GCA_002564525.1 Rosa multiflora | reverse complement strand
AAAATAATCCGTGTGAGATAGGTATGTATTTGACACAGAAATCCGTGTGAGATTGGTACGTATTTGGTACAGAAATCCGTGTGAAATAGAGTTGTTCACACGGATACATTCCATTACAGTGATCTATATTTACGGAAAGATAGTGGGGCCCACTTCTAATATTCACACGGACAAAATAATCCGTGTGAGATAGGTATGTATTTGACACAGAAATCCGTGTGAGATTGGTACGTATTTGGTACAGAAATCCGTGTGAAATAGAGTTGTTCACACGGATTGCAGCTAATTCCGGTAATTTATATTTGTGGAATTATAGTGGGGCCCACGTAAGTATTTCACACGGACAACATAATCCGTGGCGGATGAGCATTACCCCCCCTCCAAACCACACGGTAATACCAATCTGTGCGTGCACCGTGGGTAAAAGCTATCACACACTGAAATCCGTGTGAGATAGTCTTATTACCCACAGATTAAAATCCGTGGGTAATTGTTGTTTTGCTAGTAGTGTCCAGTACTTCCTGAGGCTGGCCTCGATATGGTTATGAAACATATGGTATAGCAACTTTTAAGATGAAAACTTGGTTTTTCAGCCAGTGGAAGTATTCTAGTGGTCATGTTTCTAAAATAGTAAAATATGATCAAAATGTGAGGCTAAAATCTCGTGGATATAGTACTAGAGTCCAACACATGCTATTTCATTGTGTAGTATGTATTAAGAGCGTGTTCCTTGTAGGTAATGTTTTTAGAGAAGAAACTGAAACCTGGTGCAATCAAATTCTTTCGTACTCAATCACCTAGACATTTTGAAGGAGGTGACTGGAACCAAGGTGGTTCTTGTAACCGGCAAAATCCTTTGTTGCCAGAGCAGGTGAGTCACATGACACTATCGTGAACTGATTGAATGCTTCATTTACTTGATGCTTATATCTGAGCAGAAACCCCTTCTATGTCCTTTATGTAAACAATTTCTTGTATGCAACATCAAGATAAATATTTAAAGTCATGGTTTGATTTTCAGGTTGAAGAACTCTTCTCATTGAAGAATAATGGAACAAATGTAGAGGCACGACTCGTGAATCAACACCTTTACAAGGCCCTTGAGGGGTCAAGTTTCCATATTTTGGACATAACCCACCTGAGTGAGTTCAGAGCAGATGCCCATCCATCGGCAGCTGGTGGGAAGAAGCACGATGATTGTATGCACTGGTGCTTGCCTGGAATAACAGATACTTGGAATGACTTGTTCATAGCACAGTTAAATAATGTCAGATTTAGAACAAAATAAATCTTGTGCGTTGAGATTTTTCAGTTCTTTTTTATTGCAGTATTTCATTCCACTGAAAATCTCTTGCGCAAGTCATTGATTTCTCTCTCAGTTCCAGATAAAGCTTCAAATTAACCATCTGATCACTGAAAAAACTGAGGTATGTTAGTCGATGGGCCGGCCTGACCTGAGCCTGTAATCGGCACGGCTCTCGCATGACATAATTACGGGGTGGACTGTTACAAACAAATTTTTTTTTTTTTACATCTAAAATTTTTTTTACAATGATGAGATTTGAACAATGACCTCTGTATTTAAAATTTCTTGACAATTTCCTGAACAATTTATATTTGTCTTCTTTTAGATATGTCTTGTGTGTCTTTGAGACATGAGTTAAGCCATCTTAGCTTGGGTTCTTGTCCATGTTGGGGTAGCATATTCTGTAGAGAAGAAACAAGATACTCTAGAGTTGACCTAGCCGCACGCTAGGGTTGTTCTCAGTCTCTGAGAGATAAATCTTCTATCCATGAATATGGATGTATTGAGTTGGAATTGCAGGGGAATCTGTAATACGACTACCACTAGAGCTTTGAGGGATTTGATCACTCAAAATCAGCCTCAAATAGTCTTTCTTTGTGAGACAAAAATCAGTGCGCTAAGGGATTTCCTAGCGCTGCATAAGGAATTAGGTTTTGCGCACTCTAAGGAAGTGCTGAGTGTTGGGCAGGCTGGAGGTCTGGCACTTTTCTGGTCAGAAGATGTTGATCTACACGTCCGTACCTTTTCTGCACATCATATCGACGCAGAAGTTAGGGCAGGACCTGGTGAATCGTGGTGGAGACTAACAGGTTTCTACGGTTATGCACGCACCGGTGAACGTGGGGAGTCTTGGCAACTCCTACGTGATTTGGCTGATTTAGACTCCCTTCCCTGGATAATAATTGGCGATTTCAATGAGATATTGAATAATAGTGAGAAGTTGGGAGGGCCTGTGCGGTCGGAAAGGCAAATGAGAGGCTTCCGTGAAGCTTTGGGTTATGGAGATCTAGTTGATCTAGGGTTTCAAGGTGCGAAGATGACATGGTGGAATGCAGAAACCCAATTACGTTTGGACAGAGCGGTTGGGACTTCTACATGGAGTGATATTTTTGGATACTCAAGGGTACGACATTTACTGCCCAGTGCTTTAGATCACATTCCCATTCTATTGCAAGCAAGCTGCGTTCCTTTGCCAAAGCGTCCAAAGCGACATCGATTTAAATTTGAGTCCTTTTGGTTGCAGCATCAAGGTTGTGATCCCCTTGTGTTGGCTAATTGGAAGATTGAAGATAGAGGTGCTCCTATGTTCATGTTAACCCGAAAAATTATTAATACAAGATGTGCGCTAGAAACCTGGCAACGTGATACTTTCAGGCTGCGTCAAATTCAGATGGTGGAGATTCGAGGCTGGTTAGAAGTTCTCATGAATGAACCAATATCTGGGATGGTGTATGATGAGAAGAAAACTTTGATGAATACCTTGCAAGAACTTTTGTCGCAAGAAGAGGCTTTTTGGAAACAAAGAGCAAAAGTAACATGGTTGCAGGAGGGTGACAGAAACTCTGGTTTCTTTCATCGGAAGGCAGCTAACCGTAAGCGAAAAAATAATTTGCTGGGGTTGTTTGATCATGAAGGGAACTAGCGTGATGATGATGATGGTATGGAGAATGTTGTAACATCATATTTTTCTAAAATGTTTACTGCTACTGATTTGGATATTGAGGCAGTTACTCTAACCTTGGAGGCGATTCAGCCTTGTGTGACTGGTGAAATGAATCAGAAGCTATGTGCCCCTTATTCAGAGGATGAGGTCCGGTGTGCTTTATTTCAGATGTACCCTACGAAGTCTCCTGGTCCGGACGGTATGCCTCCATTATTCTTTCAGCACTATTGGGAGGATATAGGAAAATATGTTACAGAGGCAGTACAAAGTTTTCTGCATACTGGTTCCTTGTTGAAACAGATTAATTTTACTCATATTTGTCTGATCCCTAAAGTGCAGAATCCTGAAAACATGGCAGATCTTCGTCCCATTGCTCTTTGTAATGTGATTTATAAGTTATGCTCTAAAGTGATTGCAAACAGGCTGAAGGTGTTTCTTCCATCTCTTATCTCTCCTTTTCAAAGTGCATTTGTGCCAGGGAGACTCATTACAGATAATATCCTTGTGGCGAATGAAGTAGCTCATTATGTCCATAATAAAAGGGAAGGGCAGGATGGTTATATTTCTTTGAAATTGGATTTGAGCAAGGCTTATGATCGAATGGAATGGACTTTTTTGCGCAAAGTTTTGGAGCGGTTTGGGTTTGCTTCTGCATGGATAGAGGTGGTTATGCAGTGTGTTTGTTCTGTGAGATATTCTTTTTTGGTTAGAGGTAAACCAAGAGGGTTGGTCATCCCAACTAGAGGATTGAGACAAGGTGATCCCTTGTCACCCTATCTTTTTCTCTTAGGGGCCGAAGGGTTCTCTGAGTTGCTACAGAAAAAACAGCGTTTGAGATTATTACCTGGTATTGCCATTTGTTCAGGGGCTCCTTCGGTTAACCATTTGTTATTTTTCGGCGATAGCATTCTCTATGATCAAGCTACACCGGAGGCTTGTTTTCAGATCAAAGATGTTATACAGACGTATGGAAGAGCTTCAGGCCAGGTGGTAAACTTTCATAAAAGTTATGTTGTTTTTAGTAAGAATGTCACTGATTATGAGCAGATTAGAATGGCTAATATGTTGGGAGTAGAAGTAGTGGACTCTCATGAGCGTTATCTAGGCCTCCCAACTTATGTGGGGCGGAAGAAGACAGCCACTTTTCTATATATTAAGGAGCGGTTAGCTGAAAAACTAAATCATTGGCAAGGCAAGATGTTGAGTGGTGCAGGGAAGGATATTTTGATTAGAGTTGTAGCTCAAGCTCTACCAAATTATGCTATGAGTGTTTTTCAATAAACCAAAAATTTTTGTGAAGATCTTGAGCAGATGTGTGCTCATTTTTGGTGGGGAAGTACAGAGGATAAGCGGAAAATACATTGGAAAAAATGGGATGATTTATGTCATGCCAAGGAAGTGGGAGGTCTGGGTTTTAGAAGTTTATCTAAGTTTAATTCTTCGATGTTGGCTAAGCAAGCTTGGAGGGTTGCTTCTAACCTGGAGTCTCTTGTGGCACAATTGTACAAAGCCAGGTATTATCCTAATGGTTCATTTTGGAATGCAGAAGAACATGCTACTCCTTCTTACTCTTGGAGGAGTATTTTTGCTACTAGAAATTTGTTGCATGAAGGAGCTCACTGGCAGATTGGGAATGGGAATAATGTTCTCATATGGTCAGACACTTGGATTCCTAGTACTATCAATCACAGGCCACAATTGTTGGGATCGGGGCAGGATGACTTAGCTAAAGTAAGTGAGTTGATCATCCCTCCTAATGTATGGGATGAGCACAAAATTCGTACCACTTTTGTACATGCAGATGCAGAAGCTATTTTGGCAATTCCCTTGAGTTCTAGGTCTCCGGATGACAAATTAACTTGGCATTTGGAGAAGAAAGGTATGTTTACTGTCAAATCTGCATATCGTCATGCCTTTTCTAAAAATGCATCTTCTCTTTCTCCTTCTGTTGTGAGTAATCAAAGAGTTTGGAAGAGAATTTGGTATGCCAAAATTCCTAGCTCGGCCAAGGTTAATGCATGGAAGATTTGTCAAAACATTTTACCTACCTTAGACAGATTGGCGTCTAAGAATGTGCTACTAGAATCTCATAATTGTATTTTTTGCAACGAAGTGGAGACAATTATTCATCTATCCAGAGATTGTGTTTTCACTAGAGAAGTATTGAATACCAATTCACAGATTGCTAGTCATTGTCTTAGTGGGGATTCTGATCACTTGGATGCTATCAGTTGGTTGAATCTTTGTTCTGGGAAACTATCGCAGACAGTGTTTGATCAGTTGTTGTTTTTTCTTTGGGGAATTTGGAAAGAAAGGAATGATAGAGTGTGGGAAAATAAAATCACTTCAGCTTGTGATATCGCTCTCATGGCATCTATCAGACTGAGTAATTTCATTTTGCACAATACGAAGCCACAAAGTTCTCATGGGGCTAGAAAAATTTTGAAGTGGAAATGTCCTCCTCTAGGTTGGTTGAAGGTGAATATTGATGGAGCTTACAATCCTGTGTCTGGCAAGGCCGCTATTGGATTCTTGATTAGAGATTCTCAGGGGATGTTTTTGGGAGCAGTTGGGATGTGACTATATGAGATTCTCAGGGGATGTGTTATATATATATATATATAACACACACACACACACACACATATATATATATATATATATATATATAAACACACACACAAATATATATCTATACGTGTGTGTATATATATATATATATCTATATTTATAAACACACACACACACACAAATATATATATATATATATATATGTGTGTGTGTGTGTTTATATATATATATGACTATATGTGTGTGTGTGTGTGTTATATATATATATATATGACTATATGTGTGTGTGTGTGGAAGTTCTTATACTTCTATATAAAATATGTGCTAATGTGCATATATATATTCTACGTATCGGTTGACCAATCCGATCGGATTCGAAAATATGGTGAAATTGGCTAAATTTTTTACCACACTCATAATTTATTATAATAAACTCATCCAAAGGTCGGTTTTTTCATTTGTGTGTGTTTACATATATATATATATAGATATAACACACAAATATATATATATCTATATGTGTCTATATATATATAGATATATATATATATTTATTTATAAACACACACACATATCTACATATATATATAAACACACACACACACACACACACATATAATATTTTACGAGCTTTTACTGGCAGGGCCTAGCAGGCCTTTGGCGGGCAGGGCCAACTGGCCGGGCCGGGCCGGGTTTTTGCAGGCTTTTGGCGGGCCGGCCCTCGGCCTACCGAGGCTGGCTTTTGCGGGTTTTTTGACGGGCCGGGCCGGCGGGCCTCTATCAGCCCACTTGATCCGCGAGCTTTTTGATGAGGCCTGTCTTTGACCATATGATGAATATCTCTAACAAGAGGTCTAATGCGCCAAGGACGGTCACACAAGTTGTTGATTGAGTCAATGATCAGTTTGAAGTTGTTTCGAAAAGCATGGAAAATATCATCTTGAATAGCACTGCATTCAACCACATGAACATTAGCATGACCTAAACCCCTTGAGTAAGAAATTATAAGGGAGGTATGTTGATCCCTAAAGGCAACTCCAACCTTGAAGTCTCATTTTAGGGTGCTATCCTGTAATACCCCAAAAATTCAAATTAATTTCTGATGACTTTCTGAAATGATTTCGTGTTCGTGAGCATAAGTACGAAGCCCAGAGATGTTGTGGAATTATTTCGAACGTTTTTATTTCGAAAACGAAAGTTATTTAGGGGGGGGGGGGGGGTCTCGAAAATCGACTTTTTATACATACCTAATTCAGGAAAACTTCCTTCATAAAAGTTGTAGAGCTCATCGATATGAACTCGTACATATGTGAAATACAAAAATCGGAGTTCATATGAATTAGTTATGAATTTTTGAAGATATTTCCATTTTAGTATAAAGGGTTTTCCATTTTTGGAAATTGCCAAATTAGCAAATTGCCAAAAACAGAAACCCAGATCGGGTTTCTCTCTCCCGAACCCAGCGCCCCTCCTCCCCTTTGCCACTATCGTTCTCCCAGCTCCGGCCACCATAGGCCTTGATTCTTTGGGGGTTTTTCTCGTCCCAACATCCTTGACAAGTCTGTGGAGGCGATTCATCACGGGTCGAGCTGTACATCGAGTTACAAGGCCGGGAAGGAACCGCGACGAAGTCAAAATGGCCCCCGTGGTCTGAAAAATGGAAACTTCAACGAAAATATAGTGGATATATCAATTTAGGTAAATAATTGAGAAAAATGATGGAAATTTGAAGAAAAACATGAAAATCTTAAGTGAAACTTTTGGATATGTTTGTTTTATCAATTATGTAGTATATTTCAAAGGAGAACCTTGAATATAGTGAGTTGTAATAATTTAAGATGAAACCGTAAATGCTGAATCGCTGACAATTATTAAAATTTTTCAAATAAACATCTAATTTTTTTTTTTTTATGGCTGAAAAGTGAAAACCCAATGGGAGATTAGGCAATCACACCTTATATACATTCTTTGTACATATCTTCAGATAATGTAGGAATGTATTAAGATACCAAATATTAAAAATAGTAAATGTCATTAATTAGAATAATAAAATAAACAATAAGAACCAGATGCTTAATAATATTAAGTTCTTACCAAATTTTGATTCACCAAATACAAGCATAAGAGTCTTTTGGAGTGAAGAAGAAAGTAGTAGGGAGAAAGAAGTGAAGAAAGAAACTTGTAGTTTCATTCGGTGCAAGAAATGAATGGAATTGTAAGACCTCAGAAATTTGTTATTAATTCCTTGGAATCCCCCAGAATTAATAAAGTGTTCGTTGGTACAATTTCACTGTTCGAGGGTGGAGCGGATTTTATTTCGAACTATTATTCACTCAGAATACTTCGATTTACGGGTTGACTTTTTGTATGTTGTGATTTTGTGAAAACTTTCTTCACGAAAGTTGAAGAGCGAGTCGATACTAGTTTGATACAGAACACGAAAATCAGAGTTCGTGTGACGAAGTTATGGCCATAAAAAATAGTTTCCAATTTGGGATAAATAGAAAAATTTGGGAAATTTTTCAGAAAACCCTAACTTTCCAAAATTAGAAAGTCGGACCCCTTTTCTCTCTCCCCGACCGGAAATTGCCAATCTTCATTTTTCGGCTATATCTTCATCATCCGGCCACCTTTGGATGAGCTACCACCGGCGCTTGCTTCGCCTCTTCCTCCTCTAGCTCCTTGTGCTAGCATCTCCTCCCCTCTCAGTGTCTACGTAGTGGAGCACGGTGAGCCCGATATAAACCAAGAAAAAGTCAACTCTGATATCTTCCATCTCCGGCCAGTATAGCTTAAGCCACTTGGCTTTTTGGAATCTCTTGAAGTTGCTGATCATGCGCTTGAAGTGGCTTGAGCTTAAGTGAAGCGTGGAGGGAGAACTGGAGCTCGCCGGAAAATTGGGTAAAAATCCGATCTCAGTGGCTTGCGAGGTAGTTTTCGACCCTTTACGCTTTGATTTAGGCTTGATGCTAGTTGAGAAAGTTGTTAGGCTTCCGGCCACCTCTAGAACAGTTGCTGTTCTTGATTTCGATCTACTCGTCGATACGAGCATTTCGATATATAACACTTAATTTTTAGAGATTGTATGAGCATGTTAGATTTTTAGGGTTTTTGATTCAATCGGTTTTCGATCCATGTGGATTCGGCATATATTGATGGTATAAGTATTCCGGAGACCTTGGGTGGTCTTGGATGAAGTTTCGCCTCGATTGGCATTACTTTCAGGGTTTTAGTTCAAACGGGGGTTCGAAACTTAATCGTTTTTGATTTGTGTACTAAGTTGTGACATATATTACTTACGTGATTGACGGAGCATATTCGATATCTTATCTCTGCTGTAAGAGAAGACGCAACAGGATTTAGAGGTGAATAAATCTCATGTGGTTCATTTACGAAGAAAGTTACTTATTATTTGGAATTAATTGATAAATTGCGAATCATTTTCGGAAATGAATATTTATTTTAAATGATATGAACTTGATCGACTACGGTTCATAGGATTGCGGTTCACAGGTATGGAAAATGAGGTTTTAAGTATAAAAATGATTTTCTCGTGTTTTTGCGATTGTGAACTATAGTTGGTATTGGTGGCATTCCTGAGTGGATGACTACGTGTGTGTGTGTATATATATATATATATATATAGATGGTGTGGCATGGTGATGTGTAGATTTTTGGTGATTTATTTAGATTATTGAATTGATCATTTATTTATGTCAGAAATACATTTGATGATCTATATTAATGTTGAATGAGTGATATGGAGTTGTGGTGTGACATCTGTGAGTCGTGAAGGATTTATTTAAATGTCTTGTTCTGAGGGCCGAATGGTCCAATAAGTTCGAAGGTTATAGTGATAACCTGAGTGCAATAAATTGGGATACCAAGCCTTTGGCCGGGTGATTGGTTACGATTAAATTAGTGCTCTAGTCGGTTGCAAGCGTAATGTCATGATGGTAACAGTGTTACTGCATCATGAGTACGTAGTCTGTTGTAAGCGTACCGTCATGATGGTAACAATGTTACTGCATCATGAGTACGTAGTGTTCTTTCCTTGGTTTATACTTGAGATTTGAATTTCTATTAAAGTGGTGGTGTTAATATGATCCTTTTGATTTATCCTTGAACTGAAGAATTATTATTCATGGGTTGTGTCAATTGATTTGAGTTTATTCATACAAGCTTTAAAAGCTTATCAGGTTTATTGTTACAACCCGGTGCACTATTCCATGATGTAGGGGTTATTCCTGCAGCTCAGGACCACCAGGGCTGAGATCGAGGAGTGTATAGTGCAGTGATAGGAGCATTTTAATTAATGTGATTCTATTTTTTTATTAGTTTCTATTTTCATGACCTCCGAGCTAAAATATGGAAATGAACTCATAAATGGAAAGAGGAGCTTGCGAACACCAAGCGGAGCAAAGATGAAGGTACATTGGAGTAGAAAAATGGAAATGTACTAAAAGATCAATTTTACACATATTCCTACTCCGGCTAGGAGAAACCAAGCCAAGCAAAGAAGAAGGAGCGGCCGCCTGACCAAATGAACTTCAAATGAGCTGAAACCTTCCAGATCCATTCTAGACACCCAAAGGATCATTTCTTATGAAGAGTGCCAGAGCAAAATATGAGTGGAAGGCCTTCAAACAATCAGCCCAATTTTCTACAGAAGCAAAACCGGAAAACTGGACCTGTAAGAGGTCCAGCAGCATTTCCGGCCCAACCACATGGATGAAAGCTCTAAAAATTTGTCAGGATGATATACACTCATAGTGGAACATTTCATATGAAGAAGTCAAAGGCATATAATGAAGTCTTGTTGGAGAAATAATTGAAGGAATAAAGGGGCAGAAACTGATTTGAAAACAGCTCAACACCACATATTCATGTTTCCCACCCACATGAAGAAAGCATTTCTTTTTCCTTGGATACATTTTTCTACTCTAAAAGATCATCATCACTTCCACATTTCTTCACCTTCATGCTTTGCTTTCATCATTACCTCATCTTTTACATATTTTACAAACCACTCTCATACTCCACTTTCATTATTTTTCTTCATCTCATCATTTCACTCTTCTTTTTCTTCCCTATATAAACACCTTCTCCTCTCATTCTAAAACCAATTCCTTCATCCATTCCATCTTCTTTGTCTCTCCATCTCCTTTCCATTTTCCCACCAATTCCTTCATCCATCTCATCTTCTTTGTCTCTCCATTTCAAACTATGAATTCTAGTTAACAAATAATGTTAAGGGCAAAGTTTAAAGCCCGTTTATATGTTTTGAGATAAAGTTGTGATTTCTATATGTTGATTTTTATGTTGCTTATGTGGGTTTGTTTAATTAAATTTGCATGATAGAAAACTTTTGTATTTTAATCTTATGTGGTTGCAAACACTTAGGGTTTTGATATAATTGGTGCTAGGTTTAAGAACATGAAATCGACTTTTCGTTTTGTGTAAACTTGAATCAAAGTAGTAAAGGTTTTGTGCAAAGACCGAATTTAATTAAAGAGGATTGCAATTAGGTGGACTTTTCCATACTAAGTTGTACACTTGAGTTGATAGCCTTTCTCTATGTCTAATGCGTTGAACATGTCATGATTGACTAGCTTTCTAGGGCTTGATTGCATGTTTGATAGGATTAATCTAGGTGCTTTCGCTTAGGTTAATTAGCATTGAAAAGTAAAATATGGGAAATCATTTGCTTTCGAATGTTTCACATGATCAACTCCTCTCTCATGACATTTAAAATCAACTATAGGAATTGTAATTGGATTTCTTGCATATGGATGTGGTTTTGATCTTTGTTCCTTGCGATCCACCCTTGTATATATGTTTTTACGTTTTCTTTATTTTATTTATTTTAATTTTAATTTTAAGAATCCTAATCCCCCCCTTATTTTTGTTCACTTGTATATATTTATTCTTTATTTTATTTCTGTAAATAATACTTTTCTTTATTTGTTACACAATTACAGGTGTACCCTCAATCCCCGGAATAGAACGATCCCTATTTACTTATATTACTAACGACATTTCAGGGTTAAATTATGCGCTTCCCAAGAGCGCATCATGCAGCAGTGTTAGGTTCATAACCTATTTTTGTTACCGTACTGCTGTTTGTCGTAGGCTCCTAGTGAGCTCATACATTGCATTTTGTTACATCAAGTTTTGTAAACACTTAGTGATGTCGTATTTGACTCTAGTGATTGAGTTTGTATATTGATTTGTGTTGCTTGGTTTAATTGAAAAAATTTCTAAGCATTTGGGAGAATTGTTGAGTTATCGCGTTTCGGATTTGAATTTCTTTATTTAAAATTTGGGTTGTAACAAGAATTTTAAACTATTTATAGAAGTGAAAATTTAAAAAGTTGTTGTAAAAATTTTAAACTGTTGGTAAATAGAAATTTAGGTAAAAATTGATAGTTTTAAGTTAGTTATTGATAGGACATTTACCTAAGTTTTCAGATTCGTAAGGGGGAAAGGGTGTGTGTGTACAGGCTGGTTCTGAAGAGGACGTTTACAACCCAGAAAAAGTGCGGACGTCCCTCCTCCGGCGTCGAGAAGGCGGCGATGGCTGTGCTACGGTTGCTGGACGAACCCTCTGGACATCCCAGACCAGTTTGCAGTCGAGTGGACTCGCCGGCTACCACTTTCCAGTCGACCTTGATCGAATTACCAGTTTGCAGTCGACCACGCTGCCCAGACCTTTGACCTCAATCTCTTTGGCCTTCCTCTTCACTGAAAACTGGTATGGGATGCCCTTGGCGTCCGTCTGACATGAGGTGCGCCACCGTCGGAGCTTGATCGAGGAGAAAGGAGGGACGTCCACACTTTTTCTGGGTTGCGGATGTCCTCTTCAGAACACACACATATATATATATATATACACACACACACATACATGGACGTTCACAGGCCAGCGTCCGTGGAAAAAGAAAAAATGCGGATGTCTAATGTCAACCATTAGATTTCATTAATGAGAATGGACGGCAATGCTCGAATATTTATGTATCTGTTCATCTCTCTCTCTCTCTCTTCAAAAACTGAATTACAGATTCAAGATGAAATTTTTTTTTATTGCTTTTCAAGCCAATATAAGTTTCAAAACAACACATATCAACCGATCAGAGAATCCATGACTCTCTATCATCAATATGTTATCTGCAAAATATGAGTTTTTCCTTTTTAATCAAATTTGGGGAATCACAGTCACATATTGAAATTTGGGAGAATTTATAGCATTTTGAGAGAAGAAATTAATATATAAGAGAAGAAGATGGGTTTGGATCAATGTCAATTTTGAGATATTAATATGAGTGAATGAAAAAGAAAGAAGAAAGAGAAGAGGAAAGAAGGATAAACAGAGCTAAAGATCATTAATGGGTTATATACAAGCAAATATTTCTTTTTTCTTTTGGATTGAATCACAATGAAGCAAATCTAGAAATCTCAGGCAAATGAAGAAAAAAGCAAACCCAGAAATCACATATGCAAATCCAAACATGAATTTCCAAACTACCAAACACACTTCTATGTCAAGATTCATGGGTAAGATGCGACCATGAAAACACCCCTCTCAAGCCCACCGTGGCCATATGGCCCACATCGCCGCCGCTATAGGTCATCACCCTACCTCCGCCCAACTTTTGCGAGCCATCGGTTCTGTCGCCTTGTCTCTCTCCGACATGGGCATCTGCAAGGAATCGTCATCTTCCTTCTCTCCCCCAACTCAATCTTCTTCACCGTTGTCTGCCAGGCCGTCATGTCCCTCGCCGCCATCATAAACAAGCTGGCTGGGTTCGCTTCCAATAACAGAGTGTTGATAGCTGTTCAGGGAGGCAAGGATTAGAGAAGATGATGCCGGGGGGGGGGGGGGACCCGCATATGGCGCTGTTGAACCTTGAAATTAAGTTGACTTGTTGGGATTTTCTTTAAACCAATGGATGCCTGACACGTGTTTTGTCCGCACTCTTCAACTTCATGGGCGTCCTCCTCTGATCCCTCCTATGTGTGTGTGTGTGTATTACAATGTGGCAAATGTAAGACAAATGCACGTGCAATAGAGTAGACCAATTCTCTCAAAGAATATTGAGTTAACCAAAGTTCGAACCTTGATGACCTCAAAAAAACCTTGATGACCTAAGGCCGCGTTTGGTTCGTGGAAATGAAAGGAAATGAAATCAATTCCTTGCTCTTTCTATAGGCATGAGGAATTGCAATTTACAGTAATTTTCCTTTCCAGTGTTTGGAAAGACTAAGAATGCAGTTAGAATACACATTTTAGTTTCCATTGCAGGAGTAGTGCAAAAATCATACAAACAACAAGTACAGTTGGTTATATTAGCAAATAATGATTTTGAGTAGGGACAATTTAGTCACATAATTTTACAAGTGGGTGGGATCGTAGGGGAACCAGTTTCCTGAGGTGAGTTAGGGGAACCAGTTTTCTCATTTTTTCCTTTCCTTTGAGAATTATTTTCCCGGCCATCCAAACACCGGACTTTCTTTTTCCAATACGCAGATTCCGCGAAACAAACTCACAGCCTAAAAAAAAAACCTGTACTTTTTAGCTCATTGAAGAAATGGCGATGATTCAAGATATATTGAT
>BDJD01001190.1:88308-119907 GCA_002564525.1 Rosa multiflora | reverse complement strand
GAATTAAAACCTTTATGGATGACCCCGATCTTCGTGTAGGAGATTCCATTAGCCCGTCTCTTGTTTCAGCAATTGAGGAGTCAAGATTTGCCATTGTCATTCTTTCACCCAACTATGCTTCTTCGTCATGGTGCTTGGAAGAACTGGTCAAGATTATTCAATGCATGAAAGAGAAGGGGCTACGAGTCATGCCCGTGTTCTACAACGTGGAGCCTTCTGATGTGCGGCACCAAAGGGGAAGTTTTGAGCTCGAAGGGAAAACCCGACCCCGAGTAGAAGTAAGGGAGCATGAAGAAGTTTATGCAAATTCAAGGCGTGGAGAGCTGCGTTGACAGAGGTAGCCAATCTTTCTGGGTGGGATTCAAAGAATTTTAGGTAATCTCTTCCTTCATACCTTTATATTTTTTGTTTTCTTCCTTCAATTGGAATTCCTTCCTTATCTCATCCTTTTGATAAGTTATTTCCTCTAAAATGAACTTTTCGTTATGATTTAATTTCTGAATCCAAGTTTTGGCATGTTGATTTTTTCTGAGGCCCTGAGGGATCAGGATGGAAGAATAGAAATGGAGAGTAGTAACCATCCGAGTAAAATTAGCATTTTGCATTTGCTGTTTATTTTACCCTTGAGTGCCAAAATCACTACCTTTACATTGCAAATTTTTTTTGGCTGACATGTTGCATGCTAAGTTGCTGACTCAGTAATTTCTCTAAACTTTTCTTCTTCTCAGAACTGAGAGAGAACTTGTTGAGGCAATTGTCGGGGATATTGGGAGTAAGGCGGTGTATAAATCTTCAAGTGTTGACAAGGGCTTCGTAGGAATGGATGTCCGTGTTGATGTTTTATTACATAATTGCATACATCAAGAGTTGGATGAGGTACGAATAATAGGGATACATGGGATGCGAGGAGTTGGTAAGACAGCGGTTGCTCGAGCTTTTTATGATGACTTTGGTCAGGATTTCGAGCAGAGATGCTTTCTTTTCAATGTTAGAGAAAAGTTTAAAAGGGATGGCCTAGTTTCTTTACAAAAGAACCTGCTTTCCAGCATGTTCATGGACAAAACTGATTTCATAGAGGATGAACATAATGGAGCTGCTGTGATTCGAAGGAGTTTACATAACAGAAAGGTGCTTGTTGTTATTGATGATGTGGATCGGTTGTACCAATTAGAAAAATTGGCTGGAAAACCCAACTGGTTCGGTCCAGGGAGCAGAATTATCATAACCACCACAGATTTTCACTTGTTAGAGGTACATGGTGTTGATGCTACATACAATGCTACCGGGTTAAGTTCTGATGAAGCTCTTGAACTCTTGAGTTTAAAGGCTTTCAAGAAAATGCCCCCACCAGAAAATTATTTGGACCTGTGCTACCATATTTTAGAGTATGCTCAGGGGCTGCCGTTAGCTCTTGTGGTTATAGGTTCTTTTTTATGTGGTAGAAGCACCAATGAATGGGCGAGTGCAATTGATAGGCTAAAAAATACACCAAATAGAGGAATCATGGATGTGCTTCAGATTAGTTTTGATGGACTAGAGGAAAAAGACAAAGAAATATTCCTACATATTGCTTGTTTTTACAAGGGGAAAGATAGGAATCGTGTGACACAAATACTAGACTATTGTGAGCTGAACCCTGTCATTGGATTAAGAGTTCTTGCTGATAAATCTCTCATTACTATTTCCAGCAACGAACTGTCCATGCATGATTTGCTACAAGAAATGGGCTGGGAAATAGTTCGTCGAGAGTCTCCTAAAGAGCCAGGCAAACGTAGTAGACTATGGTCTCATGAAGACATCCACAATGTGTTGAAGAAAAATGAGGTAATAGCTTGATTATGTAGAAAAAAAAAAAAAGAGAAGTAGATTACCATACACATGTTTGGTTTATTCAATAATCTATTTTGGTCGAGCAGTATTTTTGCATTCTAGACCTCACATTATATTCTTGTTTTTATTAATTAGGGAACAAAAGCAATCCAAGGCATGGTAATGGAGTTGCCTAAATTAGAAGTGGCTCATTGGAATCGAAAAGCCTTCTCAAATTTGTCTCAACTTAGTCTTCTCCATATTCGTAATGTGGTCCTTCCCAACGGCCTCACGTGTCTTTCTAATTCCTTGAGACTCCTGGAATGGCCTGGGTGTCCCTTAAGATCACTCCCACGAAAATTCGAACCAGATGAACTTATTGAACTTAACTTGTGTCACAGCAATATTAGACATCTTTGGAAGGGAACAAAGGTATGGCTGTTAGTGAATAGTCTACTATTTGTTTATTTGTGTAAAGAAAATTGTTTGTTTTGTTGGCTCACTCTTTTGATTTTATAAATGTATGTGCAGAATCTTGACAAGTTGAAGTTCATCAAACTCTGCCATTCTCAAAACATTGTGAAGACCCCAGACCTCGCAGGCGTTCAGAATCTTGAGAGTTTAGATCTTGAAGGATGTAAGAGTTTGGTAAGAATCCATCAATCCCTTGGATTTCTCAAAAAGCTTATTGTCCTGAATCTTAAAGACTGCAAAAGTCTTAAGAATCTGCCAGGTAGAATTGAAATGGAATCTCTTGAAACATTAATTCTGTCTAACTGCTCAAAAATTAAAAAGATTCCCGAGTTTGATGGAAATATGGAGCGTCTGTCTGTTCTTTATCTCGATGAGACTGCCATTGAGGAACTGCCTGTTTCAATTGGACGCCTGAGTGGCCTTGTGTCATTGAATCTAAGTAACTGCACAAATCTTGTTTGTCTTCCAAGCACCATCAATAATTTGAAGTTTGTTGAAAATCTTAATCTTTCTGGGTGCATAAAACTTGGCAAACAGGAAAGCGTGAGGGAGATGGACTGTTATGAGGAAAATGATGTGAATAGTGGGTCTGCAATTGAAATGTCATCTACCCCTGATCACATAAAGAATATGAGAGGTTCAATCTTTCGTGGAGGCAAAGTGTTTTGGAAATCTTTACATAAGTTCTTGCCTTCTGGATTGGTGAATACAAAGCCAATGAGTTTCCACTTGCCTATATCGGGTCTCTGTAATTTAACATATCTGAACCTGAGTAATTGCAATCTTGGTGAAGGAGCATTTCCCAACGAATTTGGTTACTTTTCCTCTTTGGTGACCTTGAATCTAAGTGGAAACAATTTTGTTCGTCTTCCTTTGGGCATTGGATTGCTTTCTAAGCTTGAGAACTTTAACTTGGAGAATTGCAAGAGACTTGGAGAGTTGTCAGACCTTCCATCAAATAGTAGCCTAGATTTAAGGGCAGATGGTTGTACTTCACTGAAATACTTGTTTGATGCATCAAACTTGAACAGATTAAACAAATCATATTTTAATTTCATCAATTGCGTCAATATAAATGGCAATCAAGGATGCAATAACATAGCATTTGAAATGCTGAAGACATTCATGTATCAGGTACTCCCTCTCCAAGCGTGTGCTTTTCTGCTCATATACTTATAGACATTAATCAACTAACAACCTATCACTTCTTGCACAGGGAATCTCTGATAAGAGGGAAACTTTTCAAATTGTAATTCCTGGAAGTAATATTCCTGAGTGGTTCAGCCATCGAAGTGTTGGGTGTTCATTAAGTGTGGGGCTGCCTCCAGATTGGGATAGCAGTAGGTTTATGGGATTTGCTGTGTGTGTTGTTTTTGTACTCCATGAGCACCATCAGGTTGATGAGCTTGATATTCATCAATTCAAGAATTTTAACGCTACTCATCATCTTGTATGTTGCCTGAAGCTCAATGGAAGAGAATTAGAAGTATACTGCAGACAGCCTGCATTTCGCTTTAGTGAAGAGTTTTGCCAGCTTAACTCAGATCACCTGTGGCTATTCTATGTATCTCGTGATAAATACTTTGGTACAGAGTGGTGGCATAACAGTTGCAGTCAGCTTGATTTCTTATTTGAAACCAGAGGGCCAGGTCTGAAGGTGAAAGAGTGTGGAGTCCGTCTGATATATGAGCAAGATGTGCAAGAGTTGAACCAAACAACAACTCAATCAAGCAGTAGGATGTCTCCATATGAGGATATATTGGTTGATTTTGATATTCCAGTTGAAGGGGAAACCAGTGGCCCTTGTAGCAGAACTTGCAGACTTGAAGAATTGTAGGACTCGCAGAAATAGAGGGGATCCACCATTGGCCACTCTGAAGGACCACAATTAAAGGACTTTCTGATCCCTTGGTTGGAAATGAGTTGCAGATCATGAACGGCCAATGCATCCTCTTCTCTCATTTGAATTTCTGCTGTAATTACATTCTGAAGCTCTCTTGCCTTCGTCTTTTTCCAGGTAGGTGATTTTCCTATTTATTAGAGGACTCCCCAACTTGTTTCCAAATGACACTATAATCTTACTTGCATTAAAGTAGTTTCACAATAAATTAAATTGCCTCTCTGTAGTTAGTTTGGCAGGAAAAGCATATAAAGCTTCTCATAGTGATTATAGCTTATTAGCTATCAGTATGCTTGTATGCTTGCACTGTTAAGATTATACTTTCATACCATGTATTCATGTAGAATGGTGTGCTGTTACAGAGAACTATTAAGTAACCTTGCATTGCATTTTCAGTGGATTGTATGAAATTATGTGGCTTCCCTTGAAAATGATCATCATGTGTGTTTATATAATATATAGTAAACCAACAAAATGAACGGATGTTAAATTTTTTTGGAAGTCCATCCTTGTACAATTGGACACATTTTTTGCAATTTACATGTGGTACAGAGTTGTGCCATCTTAATTAGCCATTAATTATACA
This sequence comes from Rosa multiflora, assembly GCA_002564525.1. Classification (NCBI taxonomy): domain Eukaryota; kingdom Viridiplantae; phylum Streptophyta; class Magnoliopsida; order Rosales; family Rosaceae; genus Rosa; species Rosa multiflora. Next base: position 115,138 of record BDJD01001190.1, on the reverse strand, counting down.
ACTACCTGGTGTGATGGCACTGGATTTTCCTGAATAAAATGTCTCTCTGGTCCATCTAAAGTAACAGGTGCACAGAGAATAGAACGAATTGATGCTTAATGTCATGTATTGTTCTGTACTGGCTTTCTTAATTTACTCTCATGCATTGTTGCTCTGAGTACAAAGTTGATATTCAATGTCTGTGATGAAGATATTGCTATGAGGACACCCCCCTGTTCATTTATATTTCCTCACAAATTTTTTTTCGACTTTTTCGTAATTCTAGATTATGTGTTAGTGATCCTTTCTGGCAATAAGAACTTTTACATGCCAGGTTGGTATAAATCTTTTCTTCATGTTCTCTGCAGGTTCAAGATATTCCATTTGATATGATATAGATAGCGAGGATCAAGGCAGTAAATATGTATAAAGGTTACTTGAACTTTCCTCGTAATCCAGTAAGTGCAAATTCATATGGACTTGATCAGCTTACCTTCCTCTTTCCACTTTCACTTATGCAACTTGAATTCATCAAGAAGAAGGGGAAAATGGTTGGATGTTGGTTTTAACTAAAGTCGGGTTTAAAATGGAATTAACTGCTTGAAGTTTAAAGAAGTTATCTGAGACATGGCCCTGTCTGCGCATGTGTTTGACTTCTTTTGGCTGGACATAATGTGTGTATTGCTTTCCATCTTCCTTACCAGTTTGCGTGAAGTTCTGTTTTGTTGTAATGTAGTATTTTGTCGAGATGTACGAACTTTTCGTTTATGTTCTGCATAATTATTGAATTATTCGAAAGAGATTGTAAAAGAAAAATTAAATAAATCTGATGTTAAAAAGAGGTTGGGCGTAGAGGCCAAATGAGATGCCAGCACATTCGGTTCAAGTTGCTCGGGTGCCTCCGTTCCCTCCCAACCTCACATCTTCCTCTCCCTCCTCTGCTTCATTTCCATCTTCGCCGTTCTCTCTTACATTAGAAACACATCCTCCGTTCCCTCCCAACCTCACAGCTCCCTCGAATTCCGGAAACCCCCGGATCCGACCCGACGGAGCTGGCCGGGTCCTGCGACTACTCCGATGGAGCCTGGATCTACGACCCGAATGCGTCTCCCAAGTACGACAACACCTGCAAGGAGATCTTCAAGGGCTGGAATTGCATTTCCAGCAACAAATCCAACGGCCGCGAACTCGTCCAGGGAGGTGGAAGCCTAAGCACTGTGATCTCCCGCCGTTCGATCCCGCTAGGTTTCTTCACATGTACAGAGACACCAGCATTGGTACTTTCTCTTCTCCATAATTCAATTAATTCACTTGAATTTGTGAATTTTTGATTTCACTAAATTTAGAGGCTTTAGTGTTCTTGGAGACCTAATAACTAACAATAAGTACTAGTTTGATTCAGTGTTGCTTGTTATAGAAGCTTCTTAAAGTAGAGATCAATCTTGAATCTGGTGTTGAATGTAAGAGCTTGTGACTATTCTACAGTGCAGGGTTTATTGGTGATTCCTTGAACCGGAATATGTTTGTTTCGCTGTTCTGTTCGTTGAAAGGCGTGTCGAGTGAAGTAAAGAAGTGGCGGCCAGTTGGTGCTGATCGCGGGTTCACATTTCTTCAGTACAATGTTACGCTTGCGTATCATCGGACAAATCTTTTGGCTCATTACGGTAGGTAAGCTATGTTTCCAATTGTGTGGTGGTTTACATGTTGCAGATGTTGAGCACCAGATTTTCATGTATTAGTTGGTATGGTTAAGCTGGTTATGCTTTCTCTTGGATGCAGGTGGTTAGCCAATTCTAATGGTGGCGTGCTGGAATCTCTTGGATATAAATAGGGGTATAGAGTTGATGTTGACATTCAGGTTGACACATGGGCTGAATCTCTAAGCTTTCATGACATTTTGATATTCAACACAGGGCACTGGTAATAGTTTCCTTCTAATATGCTGTTGCCTTTAAATGTTGCAAAGACATTTAGAACTTCAAAGTATTTGTTCTTTTACTTATCTCTTTGTCTCTGCATATAAGTATATCTAGCATATCGACCTTATTTATTACTTATGCTGATTTTTTTATTGCAATTACAATAAGCTATTTGTAACAAAGTCAGATATCAGAATACTAGTCATCTGTGTCATAGTCAGGGATCACAGCACTAGCTTATTATTGATGAGCAATGATACAATTTCTTAATATCATCTGCGAGTGAGAATAATTTTGATGCAGAAAAGCATATAATACATTGAGAAACATAAAGCAATTTGTGATGTCCTAGGAGCTTGTTGGTTTTCCCACAAGTGTACCAGGGTTAAAAATATGCTAGTAATCAACCAAGCTGTCTTCAAAAGGCTATAAAGATGCTATTTTGAATAGGAAAAACAGTGTAAATTGAAAATGTAACAAATTAGGATCTTTTACTTGCGCTGGCTATTCATTTTAACTTTTGTTTTTCGTGAACAAGTATTGGGCTCCTGCAAAGTTTGACCCTATGAAGTCGCCTTTGCTTTTCTTTGAAAATGGTCAGCCTGTGGTTCCTCCAGTACTTCCTGATGTTGGCCTCGATATGGTTATGAAACACATGGTATAGCAATTTTTAAGATGAAAGCTTAGTTTTTTAGCATGTGGAAGTATTCTAGTGGTCATGTCTCTAAAGTCTTATCAAGATGTGAAGCTAAAATCTTTTGTGCATATAGTACTGTCCAACAAATGCTATTTCATTGTTAATTAAGAGTGTGTTCCTTGTAGGTAATGTTTGTGGAGAAGAGACTGAAGCCTGGTGCAATCAAATTCTTTCGTACTCAATCAGCTAGACATTTTGAAGGAGGTGACTGGAACCAAGGTGGTTCTTGTAACCGGCAAAACCCTTTGTTGCCAGCGCAGGTGAGTCGCATGACACTATCATGAACTGATTGAATGCTTCATTTACTTGATGCTTATATTGAGCACAAACCCCTTCTATGTCCTTTGTGCAAACAATTTCTTGTATGCAACATCAAGATAAATATTTAAAGTCATGGTTTGATTTTCAGGTTGAAGAACTCTTCTCATTGAAGAATAATGGAACAAATGTAGAGGCACGACTCGTCAATCGACAACTTTACAAGGCCCTTGAGGGGTCGGGTTTCCATATTTTGGACATAACCCACCTGAGTGAGTTCAGAGGAGATGCCCATCCATCTGCAGCTGGTGGGAAGAAGCACGATGATTGTATGCACTGGTGCTTGCCAGGAATAACAAATACTTGGAATGACTTGTTCATAGCACAGTTAAATAATGTCAAACTTTAACTTGGAGAATTGCAAGAGACTTGAAGAGTTGTCAGACCTTCCATCAAATGGTAGCCTAGATTTAAGGGCAGATAATTGTACTTCGCTGAAATACTTGTTTGATGCATCAAGCTTGAACAGATTAAACAAATCATATTTCAATTTCATCAATTGCGTCAATATAAATGGCAATCAAGGATGCAATAACATAGCATTTGAAATGCTGTAGACATTCAAGTATCAGGTACTCCCTCTCTAAGCGTGTGCTTTTCTGCTCATATACTTATAGACATTAATCAACTAACAACCTATCTCTTCTTGCACAGGGAATCTCTGATAAGAGGAAACTTTTCAAATTGTAATTCCTGGAAGTAATATTCCTGAGTGGTTCAGCCATCGAAGTGTTGGGTGTTCATTAAGTGTGGAGCTGCCTCCAGATTGGGATAGCCGTAGGTTTATGGGATTTGCTGTGTGTGTTGTTTTTGTACTCCATGAGCACCATCAGGTTGATGAGCTTGATATTCATCAATTCAAGAATTTTAACGCTACTCATCATCTTGTATGTTGCCTGAAGCTCAATGGAAGAGAATTAGAAGTATATGGCAGAAAGCCTGCATTTCGCTTTAGTGAAGAGTTTTGCCAGTTGGACTCAGATCACCTGTGGCTATTCTATGTATCTCGTGATAAATACTTTGGTACAGAGTGGTGGCAAAACAGTTGCAGTCAGCTTGATTTCTTAATTGAAACTAGAGGGCCAGGTCTGAAGGTGAAGGAGTGTGGAGTCCGTCTGATATATGAGCAAGATGTGCAAGAGTTGAACCAAACAACCACTCAAATCAAGCAGTAGGATGTCTCCATATGAGGATAAATTGGTTGATTTTGACATTCCAGTTGAAGGGGAAACCAGTGGCACTGGTAGCAGAACTTGCACACTTGAAGAATTGTAGGACTCGCAGAAATAGAGGGGATCCACCACTGGCCACTCTGAAGGACCACAATTAAAGGATTTTCTGATCCCTTGGTTGGAAATGAGTTACAGATCATGAATGGCCAATGCATCCTCTCCTCTCATTTGAATTTCTGCTGCAATTACATTCTGAAGCTCTCTTGCCTTCATCTTTTTACAGTTAGGTGAGTTTCGATAACTCTAGTTTTGATACTTTTCCTATTTATTAGAGGACTCGCCAACTTATTTCCAAATGACACTATAATCTTACTTGCATTAAAGTAGTTTCACAATAAATTAAATTGCCTCTCTGTAGTTAGTTTGGCAGGAAAAGCATATAAAGCTTCTCATAGTGATTATAGCCTATTAGCTATCAGTACGCTTGTATGCTTGCACCATTAAGATTATACTTTCATACCATGTATTCATGTAGAATGGTGTGCTTTTACAGAGAACTATTAAGTAACCTTGCATTGCATTTTCAGTGGATTGTATGAAATTATGTGGCTCCCCTTGAAAATGATCATCTTGTGTGTTTATATAGTAAACTGACAAAATGAACGGATGTTAAATTTTCTTTGGAAGTCCATCCTTGTACCATTGGACACATTTTTTGCAATTTACATGCGGTACAGAGTTGTGCCATCTTAATTAGCCATTAATTATAGAGTCCATAAGAATGCATTGATTGCACCAACTACCTGGTGTGATGGCACTGGATTTTCCTGAATAAAATGTCTCTGGTCCATCTAAAGTAACAGGGTCACGGAAAATAGAAAGAATTGATGCTCAATGTCATGTATTGTTCTTTACTGGCTTTCTTAATTTACTCTCATGCATTGTTGCTCCGAGTACAAAGTTGATTTTCAATGTATATGATGAAGATATTGCTATGAGAAATTCTAAAGGACACCCCCCTGTTCATATATATTTCCTCACAAATTTTTTTCGACTTTTTCATAACTCTAGATTATGTTTTACTGTTTTAGTGATCCGTTCTGGCAATAAGGACTTTCACATGCCAGGTTGGTATAAATCTTTTCTTCATGTTGTTTGCAGGTTCAAGGTATTCCATTTGATATAGATAGCGAGGGTCAAGGCAGTACATATGTATAAAGGTTACTTGAACTTCCTCGTAATCCAGCAGGTGCAAATTCATATCGACTTGATCAGCTTACTTTCCTCTTTCCACTTTCACGTATGAAACTTGAATTCATCAAGAATGGGGAAAATGGTTGGATGTTGGTTTTAAAGTCGGGTTTAAAATGGAATTAACTGCTAGAAGTTTAAAGAAGTTACCTGAGACATGGCCCTGTCTGTGCATGTGTTTGACTTCTTTTGGCTTGACATAATGTGTATATTGCTTTCCATCTTCCTTACCGGTCTGCGTGAAGTTCTGTTTTGATGTAATGTAGTATTTTGTCGAGATGTACGAACTTTTCGTTTTGGGTTTTTGTTTTGTACTTTTTTCATTTTTTTTTTTGGTTACATGCGGGACCTAAAAGGCCAAAGCAAAAGCAAAGAAAAAGCAAAGAAGATACAGTTCTCCTAGTTCTAGTTACAGTAGCAAGATCATCAAGGAAGGCTTCAGTAGCATGGACAGGAGGATCCATAAATGTGATGAGGCCAGGCTCATGATCAATGCTGCATCTAGCCAAAGCATCCGCGGTCATATTACATTCATGAAAGATGTGCATGAGATGGACATTCTGCATAGTGGCCATAAAGTTGCTGCATCCCGCGAGCAGAGATCCAAGAGGATGAGTAGGAAGATTTTGCTGCTGCACTAACTGGACAAGAACAAGTGAACAACAGAGTCGGATTCAATTTCCGACATTTGGATGTGCAGACTTGATGCTAACTTCAAACCATAAAAGAGACCCCAGGCTTCAGCCTCCAGAATCTCACCAACCCCTAAGTAAATTTGGAAGCCAATCACCCAATTCTCAGTGTGGTCTTTGATGACTCCGCCAGCCTCAATTTTACCAGATGCAGAATTTTGAGTGTCGTCAACATTTAGTTTGTAAAAATTTTCAGGAGGTTTCTTCCAGGAAGTCCAGACTGTACATATTGGAAACGCTAGTCTTGTAAATGGCATTTTTCCACTCCACAGCATAATCCCATATAAGTTTAGCAGGGCAAGTAGGCATAGTAAATGAAATATCAAAGACCTGCTTATTCCTCTACTTCCAGATGAACCAACAAATAAAAACAAAAATGTTGCACCATTTGATATTGTTCTTGATAATGGTATGACAATGCAGTTGTTCAAGAATCCAACTGTTCCAATCAAGGGAGAAAGAATTAAGGATGGTACCAGATTTAATGAAGCATTTCCAAATGGCCATGGATCTGGGGCAATCTCTAAATAGGTGTAGAGTTTCATCAGCAACATTGCACAAATGGTATGTAGAAACAGAGTAAAACCACGAGTAGCACGCTGGACATTGGTAAGAATTTTCTTATGCATAACAGTCCAAAGAAAGGTTTTTAACTTGGGAGGGGTATCAAGCTTCCAGATAACTTTCCAAAGAGGGTTCTGGGGACTAGAGTAATCAAAAATGGAATTGTATGCAGATTTAACAGTGAAGTATCCATTAGAGGTAGGGCCCCAAATTAGAGTGTCCATACCACAACCACTAAAACCAGTAGGGACACTGATGACATGATTAATGATATCACTAGGAATTACAGTAGATAGGAGATTCAAATCCCACCCAGTAGAGGTGGCAAACGGGTCGGCCCGACCCATTTTAAGCGGGTTTAGTCGTGCTTCGTGCCGTGCTTGGCCCGGCCCATTTATTATCGTGCCGGGCTGGTGTCGGCCTATTTACTTAAACATTAAGCCCGACCCAGCCCATGGCTCGAGCCCATATCGTGCCGGGCCGTGCTCGTGCCTACCCACTATAAAGCACGATTTTAAAATCTTAATTTGAACAAATAAAAATTAATTTTATTTAACTATTTAGAAAGTTAAAATAAATTAAGTTCTACAACGTTTTGCTTAATCTTAGCTTTTTAAGATTAGATTTCTAATAATTTTTTATATGTCACTATAAGAAAGAAAAAAAAAAAACTCAACATATATTGTTTTTAGTATATTATTGTGAGATTAATCGTTATTAATATAATGAAGATTTAGTATCTATTATTCTTTCCTTCATTCTATAGTTGTATTATTATGAGATTAGTCTTTATTAATAAACATATATTTAATATTTAGAAAAAATACTTATGTCAAAACAAGGATATAATGTTTTGTTTCATTATTTTGACAATATAAAAGAAAGTATTGGTGGAATTGTCATGAGATTTTAAATAAAAAGGTCTCATATTCAAATCTCATCATGATAGTTTTTAAATATTTTTTTTTTAAAAAAAATGAAATTTTGTGTTTGTAACGGGCCGGCCCACAATATGTCGTACTCGGGCCGTGCCGGGCCCATTACGGGCTAAGGCCGGGCCAGGGCAATTGGCCAATATTCTTAGGCCCAGCCTGACCCGTTATTCTAACGTGCTCGGGTCGTGCCGGGCCCGTGCCATGCTCGTGTTTTGTGGCCCGTTTGCCACCTCTACCACCCAGTATCAGTCAAAAAATCACAAACATGAGCATTGGCATTAATAATTATAGAAGGAAGAGCGAAGTTGATGAGAGCAGAAGGAAAAAGCCAATGATCATACCAGAATCTGATTGTCTTGCCATCCCCAACTCTCCATTTTAAATTCTTTCTAAGCATAGAAGCCCCAAAAACAGGGGGGGGGGGGGGGGGGGGGCTTGTAAGTCTCATCTAACAGACAACTGTTCTGAAGATACTTTTTGGAAAGCATATTAGCCCATAAACCTGCATCATGTTGGAATAATCTCCAGCTAACCTTGGCAAGCATAGCTTGGTTCATGTTAGAGGTTTTCTTGATTCCCAACCCACCAAGTTGTTTAGGTTGGCAAATAGAGTCCCAACTCACCAAGTGCACTTTTTTCTTGTCCGCAGTATCTCCCCAAATGAAGTCCCTGTTTAATTTATCAATCCTGTCACAAAGACTTAAAGGCAACTTGGCAGTTTGCATAGCATACACAGGGACGGAGGAAGTGATAGATTGGACAAGGGTGATCTCCTTGCCATATTGAGGACCTTACTCTTCCAACTGGATAGCCTACTTTGAACTTTGTCAAAAATCCCAGGATAAGTGTACTTATTCACACGAGAGTGGATTAGAGGCATGCCTAAGTACTTACCAAGATCATTAGTAAGAGGGGAGCCACAAATGTTGCTGATTCTAGAAGCAGTCATCTTACAAGTATTGGGAGAGCAGTAGATGAGAGATTTCTCATAACTAACAGTTTGACCAGATAAAGAGCAGAAGATATCAAGACACTTTTTAAGCACAAAAGCTTGATGGGGGGAGGTCTCATCAAAGAGCATCAAGTCATCAGCAAAAAAAAGATGGGAGATTTTAGGCCCAGCTTGAAAAGCTCTAACAGCTTTCCATTGACCAATATCAACATTAGATTGAATAAGGTGTGATAGTTTTTCCATGCATAAAACAAAGATGTAGGGAGACAAGGGATCACCTTGTCTAATGCCTCGATGAGCATTGAAAGAAATAGTCAATTCACCATTAAAACAAATCTGAAAGCTAGTAGAGGTAATGCATTGCATAATCAATTTAACCAAAGAATGAGGAAATTGAGCTTCATAAAGCACCATTTCAATAAAATTCCAACTAAGCCTGTCATAGGCTTTAGATAAATCAACTTTCCAAGCAAAGAAACCCAGCTTTCCACAAGACTTTTAAAACTTGAAAAGCATCTCTTGAGCAATCATGGCATTATCAGAAATATGTCTTCCAGGAATGTAGCTAACCTGATTAGGGCTAATTAAATGCTGCATCAATGGTCTGATTCTAGCCACAATAATTTTAGAGATCACCTTGTAAATGGTAGTGCACAGACTAATAGGTCTGAAATTAGCCATATGTTGTGGTCCATCAATCTTGGGGATAAGAGAGATAAATGTGTGGTTGAGGCCAGGAGGAATTGAGCTAGATTTGAAGGCATCACTAACAATTTTAAAAAGCTCACAAGAGTATATTTGCCAATGGTGCTGATAAAAGATGGCAGGAAATCCATCATAACCAGGAGCCTTAAGTCCACCAATTGAAAAGAGAGAGTCCTTGACTTCCAGCAGAGTAATAGGCCTGCAAATGCTATCTAAGCTTAACTGGTCAATATGAGGAAATAACCAAGGAATTAGAAATCTAATATCATCAGAGCAATGTTGAGAAAAAATATCAGTGAAGAAATCAATGACAATCTTTTTCATCGACTCAGAGTCAGTAAACCAGTTACCATTGCTGTCAAAAAGGCCCTCAATTTTATTTCTTCGTCTTCTAACCAGAGTAGTAAGATGGAAGAACCTCGTGTTTCTATCACCATCATGAAGCCATTTGTCTCTTGATTTTTGTCTCCAGAACATGTTTTCTTGATCTCTGAGAACTTCATATTCTTGGATGAGATCAGCCTCAAGATTAATCAGGAAAGGGTTTTCAAACCTGTCTCTTGCCTTTTGTATTCCCCCAATTTTGGCTAGGAGTCTCTTCTTCTTTTGAATTAGATGGCCAAACACATCTCTATTCCACCTAGAAAGAGCTATAGCAAGAGCCTTGACTTTGGAAGAGAAATCACTAGTCAAAGAACTCCAAGTATTGGACACAAAATCAACATAACTCTCATGTGAGAACCACATAGCTTGGAAGCGAAAAGGGGCAGCCTCCCTATTCACAAAATTGTTAGAGGATAATTGCATGATAATAGGACAATGATCAGACCTAGTTCTAGGCAAGTGTTGAATGAAAGCTTCATCAAAAATAGCTCTCCAAGAAACATTACAGAATCCTCTATCCAATCTTTCTTTGATTATATTTTTGCTCCTAGTGAAGCAGGAACCATGGAAACCCATATCGATCATAGCATTTCTATTTATCCAATCTCTAAGGCCACCAAAACGACCAGTGAAAGGACCACAATTCTTATCGGCACAAGAGACCAACTCATTAAAATCACCTATTAGCATCCAAGGAAGATTGAATCTGGCAGAAAGATTATCAAAGTAAGACCATAGTGAAGCTCTAATGGTGCGAGTTGGGCTGGCATATACAACAGTGAGCATCCAGGAGGGCTTGCCAGGGAGAGTAACTCTAACAGAAATGGATTGAAAATTCTCATGAATGAAATCAATTTTAATCTTATTGCTGTTCCAAAGTAACCAAAGGCCACCAGAGAATCCTTCAGCTTCAACCACCATTGAATCAGAAAAACCAAGCAATCTAAGACTAGCAAAGCTTTAGAGAATTGAACATGGGGTCACAAATAGCAAGCATGTCAACAGAGTGAATTTTTACAAGGTCTGCAATTGCAGATCTAAAGTTCTCACTTCCAGCACCTCGAGCATTCCAAAATAAAATTTTAAACATTGAGAATGCAAAGAAGGAGATGTTAAACACCTCAAAATTAGGCATCAACCATACCCTCCCCATTTTGGAGAGGTAGGTTATCATCATTGGTCAACATACTTTTCGCAGTAAAGGTCTTTTCCACAAAGGTTTCAGAGTCCATAGAAAGAGATGAAGAGCTGGCCTTGTCCCCAATAACCTCCTCAGGAGGACAATGCCCAAAGATGGCAGCAATTCCATCTCCTAAAACATTGGTTCCCATATTTTCAAAAGAAAGCTTTTTGAAAATGTGAGAATTATGTTTAGAACCAGAACCAGCCACACCTTTAGATTTTCTTTGATACTGAAGATCAGTTTTAGAGCCACTAGAATTTTCAACATTAGGCACATCTTTTATAGGGATTCTAGAGCTATTTTTAGTGTTCAAAGATATAGATTTCTCATTTGTAGCAGTAACTTTCACAGATGAAGAATGATTACCAGAGGAACCAAGTTTTCTCAAAGAGGTAGAAGGAGCAGCAACATTCTTGGGTTTGTAAGTCTCATTGTTCACAGGAACTGTCTTCTTCTTCTCTTGGAAGCTTTTCCAAAGTTTGACAATGGGAGGACTGCTATCCGAAGAGTTATTCTCAATGGTCTGCTCAGGCAACTCAGAGTCCTTACCACTTTCATCCTGCAAACAGCAAATCTGGAACCATTGCCACTACTAATTTTCCTAGATCCACCAGCATCTCCATTCTTCTTTTTATTTCTGTTAGCTCATCAGCATCCAATGTCCCATGTCTTCTTTAATAATATCAGTTTTCCTCAGAGTGTCCACATCTTGTTGCATTGTAGAAATGTTCATGTCAGTTGGAGAAGATGTCTCACCACCAGAAGCAAGAGATGGATCAGTAGTATTCAAAGCATTCGGGTTTATATCAGCTTCACCACTGTTATTCTTAATTGAGGGACACTTATCTTTTGAGTGACCAAAGCAGCCACACTCAAAACATATAAGGGAAATGCCTTCATAAACCACATTATAAGCAATGGATTCCACTTCAACAAAGGGGCGTAGGGGTTTAGAAAGATTAACCTCAATGCAAACATGAGCAAACTGTCCTCTAGCCTGACCAATTGTGAGCTTGTCCACTTTGACTACATCACCAAGGATTTTCCCCATTTTGGCCACAGTGTAGTCCTTGAAAAATTTGACAGGCAAATCAAAAATTCTGACCCACAGAGCCATTTTCCCAATAACTTCATTCATAGGATCAAAGTCAGGTCTCCATTTTCTAACAATCAGAGTCTGCCCAGCAAGAATCCAAGGACCTCCACAGACAGCATAATTCATATCTTCTTCCAGGTTAAACTTGACATTTAAAAAATCATTGGGTAAATCAATGAGTTGCCACCCCTCTTTCACTTGCCATTTTCTTCTTAAACCTCTTAGCATAAAATCAAAAGTGTTCGTGGAGTTAGGTTTCCCCATGAGTTTGACAATTACAACACAACGCCATTCATAATCAAGCTTGTTATGAACCTTATCAGAGAAAGTAACATTTTTCCCATGCTTACCTTGGGAGTATGAGCAGTCCTTATCAGTGAATTCGAAGTCCTCTGTCATAATTTGCCGGTAGCGATCGACCGGGTTTTTGAACGTACCAGCATAGGTCATCTGAGGTTTCAGGATCAATGAAGGATGGATCGAAGAGTCAAGATCGTCCATCCGGAGAGCCTCCAAGTCGGAGCTAATGTCACGCCCTGAATTTCGAATAAAGAAATTCGAATCCGAAACGCAATAACTTAACCAACTTCCCGAAAATTGCATAGAAACTTTTTCCGAATGAGATAACATCTTCATACGAACTCCGATTTTCACGTTCCACCTATGCACGAACTCGTATCGACTCGCTCTACGACTTTCGTGAAGGAAGTTTTCAGAGAAACCCAATGAACAAAAAGTCAACCATTGCGCACCCCCTCTAAAATGACGCTTCCTAAACATTTATTTTCCCGAAACACTTCCACTCCATCCACGAACCACGAAACTGTCCAATAACCAAAAATTAGATTCAGGAAAATCCTCAAAAAATAATAACGAATTTCCGGGGCTACATTCTACCCTCCTCAAAGAAATTTCGCCCCGAAATTTACGCATACCACACCAACAAGTACGGATAAATCATGCTCAAATCCAATTCTCATTCCTCAGCAAGAATGCCCTTAACTCAACGTACAACTTACCTTGATCTAATAATGGATACAAGTACCCCACCTAGTATTACAACAGCGTCTGTATCATTTCCTCGATAATGCAACCCTTGCATTACAAGAATTGAAAATGAGACCGTCATATCAATTCAAATCAACAATAGCCTATGCATCACAACTCGATAAGTATCTACCCATCCTGGGACACAAAATCAAGCTAAGGTTTAGCTGCGCCTAACCCGCACACGAATTATCACCTGTCATTGTAATCACAATCAAAGTGGTATAGATCCTCTACTACCACAACAATGACCAAACTCACACATAAATCAACACATAGCATTACACACATAATCATTGTCACACAGACCACCACCCAGACTGCCACACAATCACTACAAGTACTATCATAAAAGCTGCTACAGAAGTACTACTACCACTGCCACAAAGGCTGCCACAAAAGCATTTCACTACGCAAACAACATTACAATGTATCTCCATAGCAACAATTCTGCATGCAACATCACTACACACCATCACTACAAGGCATTCCACAACACAAATCTAAATTATAGAAAACCACCATTGTACAACAATAGCGATGCATCACTCCGCAAAAGGTAGCTACACGCACAAGTCTAACTATAGACATCATGCAAAAACTCATCACCACACAATCAATCTCAATACCACACCAAGAAGTCAAACCACACCCAAAGATCTAGCTAGATACACTAAAGCCATTCCAAACACAAAACGGATGTGCATAAATGAATGCTCCACTATATCACGACCTTATCACCAAGAAACTAATAAGCGATAAGTACCTTCCAATCCCAAAACATCTACTGATCCAACTCAAGAAAAGCACAACAACTACTGGTCAAATACTTGTACCAACTTTAGATACAAGTATAGGTCAAACCCCATGACCCTAACCAACCAACTTCAATCGTACAAAAGGACATCACTTCCATGAAACATTCATTGCCGACTCAATCAGAGTTCAATCCAGAGGTTCCCATTTCTTAAAAGATTACAACTCAAAGAAGCTACACAAAGCTCCTACACTTCACCTACAGAGCCGACCTATGCTCTGACGACTTAACGTTCTAGACAACACCTAACACTCCCACATACCAAATGACTATATCAATACCGAAGAGTATATGATGGGGATCCTCTGCAGAGGGGCCATCACTCGAGTAGTACTGATTGTCACCAAATATGTACCTTACTCTCTGATACCAAACTGTCACGCCCTGAATTTCGAATAAAGAAATTCGAATCTGAAACGTGATAACTTAACCAACTTCCCGAAAATTGCATATAAACTTTTTCCCAATGCAATAACTTCTTCATACGAACTTCGATTTTCGCGTTTCACCTATGCACGAACTTGTATCTACGCGCTCTACGACTTTCGTGAATGAAGTTTTCAGAGAAACCCAATGAACACAAAGTCAACCCTTGCGCCCTCCCTAAAATGCTGCTTCCTGAATATTTATTCGCCCGAAACACTTCCACTCTATCCACAAGCCATGAAACCGTCCAATAACCAAAAATTAGATTCCAGAAAATCTTTGGAAAATAATAACGAATTTCCCGGGTACTACAGCTGATGTCACCACCATTCTTCACACGTTTTCTTTGCATCGTCCTCCGCCGGGGTAGCCACCAGATAGTTCAGGTAGCCGGAGAGAGTCGGAGAGATTGAGGGGGAATGGGCCAATCAGAGAAGCAGATGGGTAACACATGGGTTTTGGGGAAAGAGCGTGAGGCGCGTATCAGCGAAACCAAGGTCGTTTGCTTCTACTCAATTGTTATTTTTTCAAATAGCAATTGTAGTTTTTTCAATTATGTTATGCATAATTATCGAATTATTCGAAAGAGATCGTAAAAGAAAAATTAATTAAATCTGATGTTGAAAAGAGGTTGGGCGTAGAGCCCAAATGAGATGCAAGCAGATTCGGTTCAAGTTGTCGTGGGTGCATGGCAAAATTCACCGGAAGAAATGTATGTAGCAATTAGATACAGCGAAGCAGAAACAAAATAAAACTTCGATTCAATCACGTACACTTTGTCTACTACGTACATGGATCCAAAAATAGCAAATTGATCGAGACGACGATCCAAGACTACGGATCGGTATCCCACGCCGGCTATGGGTAAGGCCTAATGGCACTGTTCCCTCTTGAGCTCTCTAGGCTTTTTCTTTTGGAAATGATTCATGATGCTGCTTGCCTATACAACAATTTTGACATACTTTGTTGGAGGGAGTACAGATTTGAGGAAAATTGGTAACTATCTTCTTCTGATATAGTGTATTCAATCCATTAAAATTCAAATGACCATAGCGAAAATGCCAGAGCCATGTTGGATCTTTCATCTCGGTCGTATGGCAGGAATGAACACATGATTAGCTGCGGAAACAGCTTATTCATCTTAACAGGAGCAATTAGGCTCCTTTGTGGATCATAAATTTTATAAGCAACTTTTATGATTGTGGACGCATATCCCTTCTCTTGAAGCTGACCAATACTCAACAAATTACACTTCAAAATTAGAAATATAAAACACATTCAAAATTATTCTAATATATATATGATCAGTTTTAGTTCTAATATGAATAACACCCTTCCCCATATAACATTCACAGTAGAATTATTACCAAACATCACAACAGTGCGAAATGCTTCATTCAAAATAGAGAAAGACTAGGAAGTAGTCCCACGCGATGCTGCGGGGAAGAAACTTGCTAGTAAATTGAATGGAACCATGGAGGTTTATATATATGCAAATGGTCAAGACATCGGTGCATGCCTTGAAACTTAAAAGTGGATGATTGTAGCTTAAATTTCCCTCAATTCAAAACACAAAGGAGTTGCCTCACAAAAGTAAAAACCAAAACCAAAAACAACATCAATGTCTGCAGTAATCATGTTTGATGTTTGTATTTGATTGTGTAAATTTGTAATCAACACCAAAATGATAAGAGCAAATGCAAAAGCAAAAGTCATCATTGACTTATGCACCTTTTCCAAGTCTACATGTTGGATGAGCATAGAGACTGCATTGTTAGTGTGATCTAATGCTTTGATTCCTCCCACCACAGAAATGGCCACTGCTGCTGCAACCTCTGAGGGTTTAAATTCTAAGAAGTCAATTCCTGCATTGAATTCCCACCCACCAAAAATCCAGCTCAAACAAAAAATGCAAAACAAAACAATTCATAATTATATTGAACACAACCAAGCATGAATAAGAAGATGAAATTGAAATTGAAAACCTACCTCAGGAACAGTTTGAGTTGATTCAGAGAAGCTTTCGCAATCTGAAAGCATATGACAGGGCTAATATCTTCCAAAAGCATCTAGAAAGATTTTTCACAATAGAAGAACACACAGTGAAATCAGCAGTGTATGCTATGGCTTAGTTGCAATTCAACGAAGTCTTTCTCATAGTGAGATTCATAAAACTCATAACTTAAACTAATTTTAGTAAATTGACATGCTTATCTACACTATTTATCTGCTACAATTTCCCAATAATATGAAAAACCAAAGGACCAAATGTTTAGAATGAATTCTCAATACAACATTCATCCCGAACAATTATAGATTCTATGAGCCTTGATCTCCAATCCTTAAGCATTGCTAAAGAAGCACAAATTCCAATACTGATGACCAAATAATGATACCAGATTCATTGAGATAGTTCAATCAATTGGACTAAACATATCACAGCAGTGACCTCCTTCTTTAGAAATCCATACTTTTCATAGCAATGAGACCGAATCAAACTTAACCTCAGTTTAACAATCCCAAAGCAGCAAACTTCAATCATATAAAAGAAAACTGAAGAGCCAAAACAGAGAGAACAGTGAGATTTATTTTGAATACTTGCTGTATCTAGAAATAAAACCACAAAAACCCAATGGCAGATATCAACACAGCTATATTGACCAGGAACCTGAACATCACACAGAAGGCACTCTACACGTAAATTGATCCAATTGAAGACAAATTTGCTGCAGGCAAAACCAAAAGCAACAAAAGATCAGAGCTTTGTAAGTCAGATAAAGCAAACATGAAAATTAAATAAAGGTGGAAACACGGTTGGAAACACAATTGCCTAAAAATTTTGTCAAACAAATAGTCTTTATTTTTGTGAGATAGGAACTGAAAGAACTAAAGAAAACAATGATAAAATTTACATATAAAACTCAAAAGGTAGATACTATCTAATTGTAAATTTCAAATCAGAAAGAGGCACATAGCAGAGAACTCTGGTATGTTTAAAACCCAAAACCACCGATTTATACGATGATATGCGTAGTCCAAACCGATAAATAAATCTGGTTAAGTATCAATCAGATTTTGTTCAAAGAAGAAAGGACATGTGTTGGGAGATTTTGTAAAATACTATGATGACAATCTTTCTTTAGTACCAATCAGATTTTGTTCAAAGAAGAAAGGATATTTTACATGTTAATACGCAAATTGATACTATCATGACAATCTAATAGTAATCTATGTAACCATGCATAATTGAACCACTACTAGTTATATGATTTCATTGACAATACGATCAGACTACAAAAAAGAAAAAGAAAAAGAAAAAAGGAGACAAAGATTTCACCCAATGTAAACTTCAATTGCAAATGCATGGAAAATTAAGTTTAACTAAAACAATTCAAACATAGAACACCAAAAGCTAACCTGCACCTTTGTCAAACTAACAAAACATCTCAAAACAAACACCATCAGGCAAATAATACCCGAGAACAGTCGGAATTCACCAGTACCCATCAAAAGTCCTCCTTGAAAAATTCAGGAGCTTTAACAGCTTGAATCTCTCAGAAAATAATGACATCCCCAAAATCGATTTTGCCCCAACAAGTGCTTCTATTTATAGGAACAAATAAGAAAGACATCCCCAAAATCGATTTTGCCCCAACAATTGCTTCTATTTATAGGAACAAATAAGAAAACCCAGCAAGAATCTGCATCAGAAAAATTAAGGAGGACCCAAATCAATCCCCAATTAGAGAACCAAAAAAAAAAAACATACATGAGCAATCGTCTTATTCTCCAATTCGAAATCGAACCTTGGTTCAATCGGATTTGATTCCGCATAGGAACATACCGCAGGAAGTTCTTCCCTCTTTCCATAGTTTACTTGCTTACTGCTGAATCTCTTCTTCTTCCTCTTACTCCCTTCGCTCTCTCTATCTCTTTGTGCGCAGGAAAGAATTAAGCAAACCCTCGATCACCATCGCTGTCTACCTCTCTCTCTCTCTCTATATTTCTGCAGGGAAAGGACACGGAGCCACGCCAACACTGATCGGTGGCAGGAGAAGCAAACAGCTCATGGGGCTCAATGTCATAGAAAAGGTACGGGTGTCGGGGCAATTCCGTAATAGAAGACATGAGGCAGCGGCAAAACAGTGTAGTGTATTCATTCATTTTGTCTGTTATGAAATGAACAGAAAAAGTGTAGTTTGCCTTTAGTATATTTAGACCATCTCCAATGAATTTGTCATTTGCCACTTGAAAGCCCAACAGCTATAAATGACACACGAGATTACCCTCTAACCCATATGTCATTGCCACCGTGGATGACAATTTGGTTTCAAACTGTCAAATTTGACAGACCCAAATGAAACTGTCTTTTTTTATTTTTTATTGTTTATCTCTCATTCTCCCACTTTTCCCCTCCTCTCTCTCTTCTTCCTACCCAGACCAAAAGCAAAAACTCAGTAGATCTGCAATTTTGGCATCACCACCGTTCTTCAGTGGGTCTTCACTGAGCTGGGCATCAAACCCCGTCATCCAAGCCAAGCAGTTTGGGATTAGCAAAGGTTGCCATTTTTTGCCGACAGTGGGGCACAACGGAGGTTGTGTATACATGTTAAACCAAAGGATGATGTATGTATAAATTAAGGTGAGGTGGGAGATCGATTTTGAGGAATAAAGAGGGAAAGAAATGGAGATTGAGTCATTGAGAGTATGTAGCTATCTGACCATCTCTGTTTGGGAGATATGGAGGTTTCATGGGACAAGTTTGTAATTATATTTTGGAGGAATTGAGGATTTTAGACCTTTGTAAGTTATGGGAATTCATGTGTTATTGTTTCTTGAAAGAAAAGGAGAGAAATAAATGGGGAGATTTAAACAGAAGAAAGAAATCTGCAGACGATGAAGAGGAACTGAGAAACAGAAGGAGAAGAAGATAGAGAAGAAAGAGAAAAAGTTTTTCTCTTTGTTATAAAATATTCTAAAAAAATAATAAAATAATATTTAAATTAGACCTATTTGCTAGAGTAGAATTGTAGAAGTATGTCAAAATTAACAATTGCCACCTCAACTTTCAAATTCAAATTTGACATAGGCATTTTAACTCAACCATTGAGATGCTCTTAGTAATGACTTACTACCACACGTGGAATGCCATCAAATCCTTCTACTTTAGCTTATCCAATGTCTTTTGCTGTGCTGCTGTCAATAAATCTCCAATGGCAGATTCTATAACACCGGTTTCACTGAGGCCCCAATACTCCTTGGACGTGAAGAAATTCTCCATTAACATACTCCAATCGTCGTAATGAGTAGTGACCATCGAAGCGAGGTATTAAAGGTTGCATGTATTTTCTGTTGCCACAATGCTTGCTGTAGTAAGTCACACAAAGCTGCTGCTTTTTCATCTCAAGCCCAGTGGGGCTCTGGTGTCAGATTGTTAGAGAAACTAAACATAATGAAAGCAAAATTAAGAAGTATTGGAACTGAATGATTTCATTGATTGAAAAGAAGCTCTATATAAATAGAGCATACAAACAAACTAACAGAAATCTAGAACGACTATGCCATGATTAACAACTCCTAAGTTCATGGGATTTCCTTAAAGACTTGGTAAACACTAACAAAACTCCTAGTAGACTAGGACCTCTACTTATTCAAAACAAATGACAAATAGAATACTTATCAAATATGACAAACTTCTGGGGTTTGGTACAATAAAGAAGCTCAGTTGACCTCTAGGGTCCATCCCTTCTTGTCCTCAAGACGACCTGTTTGGATTCCTGTTAGCGTTTCATACAGTTTCTGACATAATGCTCCTCCTGTTGTGTATTCAACCCTGCAATATATAGGCATGTTACAACATAAATAACTGTTAAGGAAAATGCGGATTGGATTGTAGTTTTGATCCAATTACTGATCACATGATCGATCGATGTGGCTGTTTGATATGTTACTCATTACGTCAATCATTAGGATCAATGGGGTGTTGCACTTGCCTCTTGTCTTGATAAGTTACAGCGCCAATAGGGTTGACAACCACGGCAGTTCCTGTGCAGAAAGCTTCATCGGCTGCAAGTAAATCCTCCACTGGGATCACACGCTCCTCCACCTGATTGACAATTAATGCAAGTACATGCATGCTCTAAAAATTAATTTCTTCTGAAAATGTTGTCTGATACACCAAAAATTTCAGCTCATTGGAACTTTTAGATCACCTGGTAACCAAAATCAAGGGCAATGTCAATGATGCTTTTACGGGTTACTCCAGGGAGGATAGTTCCATGTTTCAGTGTTGGTGTTGAAATGACATTACCCTGCAGGCGCATCAAAAATATATAGTCATAGAGCTATACAGCAAACAGAATATATAACCTTAAAAGTTAATAACTACTTGGCAATACCTTCAGAATGAAAATGTTAGCTGCTACAATCTCCTCAATGTTTTTACCAGTAGCAGAATCTAGGAATAAGACATCAGAGAACCCCTTGGCCCTTGCTTGCTGTTGTGTTTGGTAAACCTATAAAGAAAAATAAGTACAGCAAATACATCAAATTTTTTTCCTTATTTGTTGCTATTAATTAGAAAACCAAAAAAGATACCATATGATTAATTAGTTCTATATATGAGCTTACAGGTGAGTAATTGGTGACGGACTTGACACCTCCAGTTCCACCAGGAGTAGCTCTGTGGATTTTATGCTCAACATACAAATTGAGGGCTGCCCTTCCCTATCACAGAATAAACGTCCGACTATTAGACAACCAGCTGCAGAGCCTGAAATCTTAATAAGCTGCATGTCAAATATTGTAATGAGTTGGGTTGACGATATATGTCAAATTACTGACACCCTCTTTTACCTGCAGTCTCATTCATCATCAAAAGACTCCAAAATCCTTAGCTATGTAGACAATATATATCAAACTAATAACCTTTCTCCAGTACACACTCAGCCCTTTATGTAAAGGGACAGACAAACGCACACATGATGTCGAATGGTTCAAAACAAGAACTCCGAAAATTAGATATCTGATACCATCATAATAAAAATTGAACCCGACAAGCTTGTAACTACTGAAGGAATGAGCAAAGCTAGCTAGTCGACAGACATGCCTTAGCTGTACTTAACTTCAAATATGTTTTGCTCATACAGTTTAGTCCAGCCAGCTGAAATGGTTTACTCTTACCTTGTGATAATTACCAACCGGAGAAGCAAATATTAGGAATGTATACTCCAGTCCCGGGCCCAAGCCCAGATTAGATCCACTCCCCACGAGCAAAGGCCTAATATACAGTGATCCTTTTCCTGGAGGTGGTACCTATATAAAGACGGAAATTAAATTTCTAATTGATCCAAAAACATGCAGTGTTCCATTGAATCCGCAAAAACAGGAATCCATTTGACAATGTTGCAAATTTCCGAAAACAAAATTTATAGATCATAAATATGTTATCAAGAATATATACAGTACCCAACGCTTGTTGGCGAAGACTGTTTGCTTCACAGCATCAACAAATTGCTCAACGGATGGAGATGGCATGCACATTCTCTCTGCACCCATCTTCATTCTTAGAGCATTCTCTTGGGGCCGAAACAGCATAATACGACCATCTTCTTTTCTGGTCGCCTTAAGACCTTCGAATAGTCCCTGCGGACAACAAATAAGTGAGTGCTCCAAGGTTTCTAATTCTTCCCTAAAGTTCAGTACGGTATTAGACAAATGTACTACTGAACTCGCACCTGTTAAGAAATGAATTAACAGTCTGTAAAATAAATTAAAACATTGCTGACCTACCTGTCCATAATTCAATATTCCAGCAGATGGGCAAAGCTCAATCTTTCCAAAGGGAGAGAGATGTCCTTGTGAAAAGCTTTCTCCGTCAGAGCATTTCATGGTGTACATGTAATCGATTGGAATCAGTCCAAACCCAAGATCATCCCAGTTAATGCCATCAGCATACATTTCACCGTTTTTCAGACTGCATTTTCACATAGAAATAAATATGTATTAAGTCGGCATTATTGTTAATAAAGGCGACAATATGGGCTAAGCTAGCTTATTTATCAGAATATGATTAAGTTAATTACCTGTGGTTGTTAGATTCACCAGTTGTTTGCAAAGCTGAAGAAGACATAGCTGGAATTCTTAGTGTGTCGATCTGCAATTTAATTTGGAATCACGTAGATCAGATCTTAACAATAATCAGATAAAAGAAGGGAGATAGAAATACTATAACCCAAATTTATTCAAATATTAATCAACAAACAAAAAGAAACGGGGAAATAAATTATACATACCATTATGAAAAACTAGTCGATTCAATGATATTTATTGAACAATGACAGATGAGGTCTTATACTTGCAGTTCACTCTCCTCGGAAAAACAAATTTTAGTATGACTACACCGATCATGCACTCATCTTGAACATTTGGAGCCTAGGCAAACAACAAATATATAGCCAAGACATTTAGACCAATAACTGATAAGAAAAATCATGGTCAAATATTACTAGATCTAGATCCAATAAATTTGAGTTGTTTTGTTTTTCACTGTTATATCTAGATTCAAGGGCGGTTACATCTAGATTTAAGGACGGTTAAACATAATTTGTTTAAGAATTGACTAGGTACACATCATTGTGTATTTAAAATTTTGGGTTTAGGGTTTAGCATTTAGTCTTAGGGTATGAATAGGGGTAGCACTTGCAAATTGCAATTGCATGCACACCCAAGTTTTGGTTGCAGTTCTCTCTCTCTCTCTCTCTCTCTCTCTCTCTCAAGTGTTTCATGGAGTACATTAAGGTATTAGCTTTGTGTTAAGATTTCATTAGGTTTATATGGTGATTACGATTTTTACTTCTTTTCTTTTCATGTGCTTTTCAATATATATTTCGAAAAAGTGTAGTGATAATACGATACATAAATCAGTAAAAATAAATATTAAATTTCTTTTTATATCTCAAATATTGGAGGCTGAAGGCGCGCATATGTCACTCTTAATCCTTCTTAGTAAAATTGTGTCCCGTATTATCATATCACTACGCTTTTTTGAAATATATATTGAAAGCACATGAAAAAAAAAAGTAAAAATCCTAATCACCATACAAACCAAATGAAATCATAAGACAAAAGTAATACCTTAATGTAATCCATGAAACACTTGAGAGAGAGCCTTCTTAGCAAAATTGTGTCACGTATTATCACTACACTTTTTTTAAACAAATATTGAAAGGACATGAAAAAAAAAAGTAAAAATCCTAATCACCATACAAACCAAATGAAATCATAAGACAAAAGTAATTCCTTAATGTAATCCATGAAACACTTGTGAGAGAGAGAGAGAGAGAGAGAGCCGAAACTTGGGTGTGCATGCAATTGCAATTTGCAAGTGCTACCCCTATCATCTTTATATATGAAAGTATAAAGACAAAAAAAATGCTCCGTTGGTAAGTATAATTATTATTCATTTTAATTCATTTTCGGTTGACTTAATTTTTTAGTCAAATTGATGGTCATTAAGGCATTGATAACTGCCTTAAAACTAGTACTGTTTAGGTTGGATAGATTCAGTTCGTCCATTGGTTTAAGTGAGTTAGATACCTTAAAAATCATCAATTTGGCTGAACTTTTGCAGAGATGATCTATACATTAGTACCTAAAAACTGAACGGTTGAGATGTGGATATGAGACCAAAAAGTGACCATAAACTCTATCCTCACACTTTAATTTCAGAGTGAGGCCTTACTCTGGATAAATATCATATATATATATATAAATATATATTCTCACGCCCCAAATTTTGAATAGAGAAATTCAAATCCGAAACGCGATAACTTGACCAGCACAAGCAAAACACTTAGAAAATTATTCATTTAAATTTTGCAACTAAACAAACTGAGCTCACAATGTCAATACCGACTTGTTCTTTAGAGTCACATATTGCATTACCGAGAGTTTACAAATTAAACTGAATAACAATTCAATAAGTAAACGCACTCACCACACTCACTACACAGCAGAAGACTAAAACCAAAGTAACTTCGACGTCCACGCTACCGAATGTACACCTCAGCTTTGACGACGATCACTCGATATTCTAACCTGCACAATAATCCCTACACCATGGAATAGTGCACCGGGTTGAAACGACAAACCCGGTAAGCTTTTTGCAAGCTCGTGTGAGTAAACTCAATTAAAATGATTCACGTCATTCATGCTTATAATTTCTCAACTCGTGAGATAAATTAAAGCAACAATATTTAATTCCACAATACACAACTGAATTTGAAATCAAACAAGATAAAAATCAGTAATCCCTGCGTGGAAGATTAGTTCAAGAGATCACTCAAAAGCACTTAATCCAAAGTCACAGTAATCCCTGCATGTGTTTTAGTTCAGGAGATTACAATTAAATCAAACAATAGAATTCATGGAAATCCAAATCTCACGTAAATGCTAAAGAAAGAACCCCAGAAACCTTCCCCGAAACTACGACAGACTAGAGCTCTAACTATATTGTAACCTGTCACCTCGGCCAAGGTTCAACCTTACGATATCTTTACACCCAAGTTACCACTGTAACCTTCGGACTTCAAACCATTCGGCCCTCAGAACAAACCCAGGTCTACCACTGTAACCTTCAGACTTCAGACCACTTGGCCCTCAGAACAAAACTCAGGTTACCATTGTAACATTCGGACTTTCGACCACTTGGCCCTCAGAACAAAACATTTAAAGAAATCCCACATGACTCAAAAATGTCACACCACAACTTCAAATCACTCTTTTATCAATATAAATCATCAAAAGTCTATATCACAATGCCACACCATCCAGATATATATATATATATATATATATATATACGTAGTCATTCACGCAGGAATGATCACTAATACCAACTATAGTTCATACGTATTAAAACCAAGAAATACATTTTATACTTAAATTTATTTTTTTACTTGTGAGCCGTAACCCTATGAACCGTAGTAGATCGAGTTCATATTAATTCTAACAAATCTTTATTTTCGAAAACAATTTACAATTATCAATTAATTTCAACAATTAAATAACTCGGTTCGTAATGAACCATGTGGGATTTACTCACCTCTAACTCCTGCTGCGTCTTCGTAACAACCCAAAAATAACGATTCACAAATCGTTCGCCAATCAAATCCGTCAATCACCTAAACAAATACGACTTTAACTTAGCAACCGATTCAATAAACACACTTGAATGACAATCCAACAATTGGATCATCATCCGTGACCACACAAGGTCATCGGAACAGTTCTACGATCAACATATCACAATTTGAAATCTGATGGTTGGATCCTCTCAGATCGCAAACCGAAGATAAAGTGTAAAACCGTAAATCTAGCCTGCATAAACATTTTCCAATATGACCCTCTAATATATCAAAACGATAGTATGGATGCATAGATGCATGAACTGCAAACATAACCCAAAAATATGGCGTGACACGCCTCCACGCGCCGTCGTCAGTGGGAGGTCAACACCCGGTCAACGGCTGGTCAACACCGGCTCACCACCTCCAATGGAAAAGTCACCAACTACAAACATGTTCATATTGAAGAGATGAGCAACTTTCATACCTGGCGCTAAGCGAGAAGAGGTCTAAATCGTCCTACATAAAGCTTGGAAGTTGGATTAATCTTGGTCGTGTGATCACGTTTCCAGATTCAACCAGAGCCGTCTAAATCTTCAAACCTTGATCTTTCACTCTGCACTTTGAATCCTCCTTCAAGGTGGGTATGGATGTGATCTAGAGGAGAAGATGTTTCTAGAAAGCTGACAATCGGCCCGAGGGGATGCCGGAATAGGGAATTCTAGTCGGATCCCGAAAGCTTTGACTGTGGGAGATCCAATCTGCTACTTCCGACAGTTGTCGTCAACGGCGAGCAGCAGATCGAGGGCTGTCGGAAACGTTTGTATGAGTTCTAAGCCGGTGGTTTCGTCGCCGTTGGTGGCCGGAGTTGAAAGATCCAGTCGGGTCGGGACGCCGGGTTTCGTACTGGGTCGGGTCCCGTAGAGGAGAGGGAACAGAGAGAATTCTGGGGGAGAAAATGGAAAAAGGGAAATTTTGGGGTTTTATGAAAAATCCCGGAATTTTTGCTATTTATAGAAATTTTCTCAACTTTTCAATCGATCATAATTTTCTCATACGAACTCCGATTTACGTGATCCACATATCCACGAACTCATATCGACGCGATCTATAACTTTTATGAATGAAGTTTTCACAGAATCCTAACATAGAAAAAGGTCAAACTTCTTAACCCCCCTAAAACATGCATTTCGAATACATATTCCTCCGAAAATAATTCCACTCAACCCTTGAACCACGAAATCATACTAACGAACGCTTTATTAATCCCAGGAAACATTTAGGAATTAATAAAAAATTTCCGGGGTCTTACATATATATATATATTATTTTTTTTTAGTATAAACCCAAGATTCTAAAGAGGTATTGGGAAAAATACATACATATTTTCTTATCAATCTACACCCAATCCATGTAGGAAAACCTTCCTTATAGAGTGTTGATATATAATTAATATTTTTTCCATACTGTCCTATATGCTTGATTTCCCTTGAGATTACCCTTAGGGCAGTTTCACATAGGCAAACCTTCCTTATAGAGTGTTGATGTATAATTAATATTTTTTTTT